>BMAW01103442.1:185870-202104 GCA_019974015.1 Nephila pilipes
CAAACTTAGAGATTGCATCAGTTGCATAAAATAAACATGTATTTTATTTATTTCTTCTTTAAATAGATATTTGTGTGTCTCGCAATATTTTTAAAACAAGCATAACTTTTCATAAGAAAAGAAAACGTTATGTCCATTCTACATAAATCCTTTCAGAAATAATTAATTTTTTGAAAATTTAGCTTGTAATTTTTTTCTTAGTCACAATTTTAAATTATTTTTGAAGAATGGTTGCATATGTCTTAGATCTCAAAATAATAATAGTATATTATTAGTATAGAAACAATTTTATGAATTATTAATGCATTCAAAATTATAAATTTATTTAAGAATTATAAACACGAACATATTAGTTACAAACTTACATAAAGTAATCTAAAAAAGAAGTTCAAATACACTCTAAGATACACGAAAACATTTCAATGCTTAAAGAAGAAGTATTTAAAAGTGGACGAACAGTACAGTATATGAATAAAGGAATTTCATACGAGTCTAAAATGATTATATTGTCTGAAAGGTTTCCGACCTAAACAAGAAGAAGAAAGCCTCGTCAATAAAAGCTAGGAAATGTGGTTGCGCATCTTTTGGCCAGTAGTCATCAAATGTTCAGCCATTTTGAAAGCGTGGTTGTTATTTGACAAAATCATTTGAGCGAGTCGATGTGAGTGTTTTTGTAAAAATGGAAAAAGTCGAGTATCGAGCTGTCACTAAATATTTGTTTTTGAAAGAAAATACGCCCACGCAAATTAAATATGAGTTGGACGTTGTGTATGGAGATTCTGCATCATTGTTTACCACCATGAAATTTTGGGTAACTGAATTTAAACGTGGCCGTACCAGCTTGGGAAACGATGAACGTTTCGGACGTCCAAAAGCTGCTACCACTGACGATAAAATCCCTAAAATGCACCAAATGGTGCTAGACGACCATCGAATTAAAGTGAGAGAGACAGTAGAGATTGAGAATGTGTCCAAAGAATGTGTTTGTCATATATTGAATCTAGATTTTGGTATGAGAAAAATGTCCGTGTGTTGGGTGCCGCATTTACTCACGTTAGACCAAAAACGTGTACGAATGAAAATTCCAAAGCTCTGTTGGCGCAGCTTAGGAGCAATTAATAAGAGTTCTGGAGCAGATTAATTACTATCGATAAAACTTAGATACACCATTATACGCTCGAAACAAAAAAAAAAAATACAGTCAAAACAGGGGACTGCGAAGGGGGAATCCACTCCAAGAAAAGCAAAAATTGTTTTTTCGGCTGGGAAAGTGATGGTGACTGTTCATTTATTTATTGACAGTCATGGAGCTATCTTAAAAAAGTTATCTTCAAACAGGAAAAACCATCACAGAAGCATACTACATATCATTACTTGAAAAGTTGAAGGCAGAAATTTTGTATAAACGGCCCTATTTACAGAAAAAAAAATTCTGTTTCACCGAGACAATACGCCGTCTCGCACCTCCCGGTACCATGGAAAAAAATCCACGAATTACATTTTGAACTGTTTGGTTATACTCCGTACTCACCATATCTAGCCTCAAGAGACTTCTTTTTTGTTCCCTAATCTAAACATTGCAATCAGATGACAGAGATTTTCGTCAAATGAGGAGGCCATCACTTTCGTAAACAATTTTTTCACGGAGTAAGACGCTGAGTTCTATTTGAATTGGTTAAAAAGATGGCAGCATTGCTGGAAGAACTGTAAAGACTTACAAGGAGACTGTGTAGAAAAATAAAAATAAATTTAAAGAAAAATGTCTTGTATATTTTTTATGTCGGAAACTTTTCAGACCATCGTCGCAAACATCGTGTTCCATAAATAGAAATTCATTGGTGTCCAAACGCTTACCAAAATTCGTAAAATGCAAACACTTGTGAGTAAATGTTAGTAAATTTGCTTAAAATAACATGTGGAGAATCATCTGTTGAAGCTGAAAATTTATCTTTATGCAAAACATTTCTGTCGACGTCTTCATGCGCAAGAACCCTGCCCGAATAAACCGGTTTTGATTGATAGATAACTAATTAACGACACACTTAGTAGCAATACGAGGGCTATTGGAGACAGACATCATTTTTTCTGAGCCTTGATTGAAGAAAAGATGGCACCAGAGCTGGCACCTCACTCTCCAAACATCCACACAAGCCAAATTGGAGGACTTGGGACATAGATAGCAGATAAAACGTCTCACTCGGCATAAGCAGTTCAGACAGGTTTCTTGTAATTCATGTGCAAAAAGGAACGTTGTTGACAAATAAACAAAAACGAATGATAGAATAAAAATGAAAATTGCACATGTTTGCGAAAGAAATAATTGTTGGAATCCTCGAATTCATATAATCACAAACCTAAGTATCTCGAAGTGACTCTAGACTATTCAGAGGCTTCAAAGTGGGGGAAATGTTTACCGATGGCTAATACCAGGTCATCCGAGTTTCACAACAATTAGCCAAGACCAATATTTAGAAATAACTGCATGACGCCTGAAGAATAGTAGTGTCAGAACATTAGGTTCAACGCTCCAACTTACCTTTTTATTTTGTTTATTTTTCACTAAAATGTGAACTCCTTTTATGCTCAGTTTTCTTTCAAATTGTTTCTTCAGATAATAATTATTAGTATCGTTCTTTCGCGTTGTTTTCTTACTTTTATAACTATTTTACATTCGTATATCACGTTTCCCACTATTTCGAGTTATATTTCTTTCATTATTCCCATACTTACCAATTGTGATTAACTTATGGACACCAGTGTAAAAACGTTAAGGGTAGAATATAGTCAAAAAACGTCTGGTTTTGACCGAATATCTGAAGCTACGCAGAGGATCTTTAAGCTCAGATCCATTTTAGACTCGACAGGTGTTTAATACACAACATCTTTGAGAACCTCCAAAAGAAAGAAATCCAGGCTGCTTAAATCCGGATTATTTGGAGACCAGGCTACCGGTCTACTATGCCCAATCCTTCAATGACCAAACGACACACTTCCATGGAGTGCATACGAATCACTCGTGGCTTGTCCTCACTGTACCTTCCTCCTTTTAAAGACCAAATTTGGTAAAAATTATTATGCACATTCGAAAACAAATGGTGGCCCAGGATATATTTCTATAAGAACCTTTCTCAATACAGTTGAAGGGCTTTTCGTGCGTTGCCATCAGCCAAACCGTACACTAATTTCATGCCTGATAGCTCCTAGTTGGTGTAACGCTGTACGGCTTCTGATTGAACAACGAAAATTCAGATATTTCCCCCTCCAGTGTTCTCGTGAATAGCGCTGCGTAACAACACACGATGACGTTTCCGGTCTTGAATTTCAGTGTAATTCTCAGTTCTTTTGAGATGCCTTACCTCCTCTTAAATATTTTACTCCGGAAAAAAGGTACTGAATGTGTTGATAGGGTGTTATGGTTACAAATAGCAAACCATTTAAAAAGCGTTGTCTCACCTCTGAACCTAATTCAGTTTAGCATTGATTCGTATTATTGGTGTATGCACCCTTATGGAAAATCGTATACCAGACTCTCTCCCAAAATCTAGACACATCAGAGAGATCTTGGGACTGTCGAAGGCGCATGCCTATCAGACCAAATATTAGGAAAAGATCTGGTGATCTAACTGGCCAAGGAATTATTACCCGGAGACAATTAGTTCCTTCTAGATATGCATGTCCTTTTCCTTTTTTATTTCTTTTTTTCTGTTTAAAGGTATAAATAACTAAAAATACAGCCTTAAATTATACTGCAAAACTAATGGGAGGATGAGGTCTCTGTTTTCTTATAAAATTATTTCTCTACTACTATCTTGAATGGTTCTTTTATATATGATAAATATTTTATTCGTAATATACATATATAACCATGTCATACAAATTTTCTTCTTAAAAACTATGTGCTACGTATTTTTAAGATTTTATTAAGTTCTATGTTTCTAATCTATATCTGATATTTGTTCAGACTTTAAAATCAACGTACGAATATTCACATTTCGTCAAGAAAAATGATACGTTATTCATGTACATCACAGTTTCTCTGGACTTTAATAACTATAATATTATCCTCACTAATGGTCTTATATAATTCAACTTCAAATTACTCATCCTGTAAGAAAGGCGACTGGTACAATGACCCGGTCACAGTAGAGGGATATTAAGTCAGACTACTGACTACTTAAAGGAGGGGGGAAGCATATCTCATGTCCTTGAGTGATAAGATAAAAACTGTCTGAAATGACGGCGGGACGATAAAAAAGTAGGGAGGAAAGATTTAGAAGAAAGTCCTTTGACTAAAACTCGGACATACAACAAGCAAAACTGATGTCAATAAGCAAAAATTTCGGGAAATGAAATAGGAATGTTTTGGAATTCAGAATATCCAACCTTACGACAGTTATTCCACCAATGTAATGTTCATATATATATATATATATATATATATATATAATTCATAAGGAATTTTGTAGTCTTTTTCTATTGACTTTCCGATCGTTAATAACATATCTCAATTTGATATCAAATATATTTTGCGGTGAATTTGTATTCTCCTATCAAGGACGTTTATATATCTATACTGTATAAACAGTGAGGCTTATAAGAAGAGATAAATGATGCTACTTTCCTTTCATATCATAAGAATTTAACTTCCCTATACAAACACCAAAAACAGCAGATTAATTGACAAAGGTGATTTAGAGTTCTTTACAAATTTCTAGAAGATGCAGTAAATTGACTGGATTCTAGGAAGTCTTCAAAGATTTAGTTAATGAAATAGCCATTCTCCACAATGACTGATATTCACATTTTGAAAGGGGATGTGATTTATTTTAGGATATTAGAAAATAGTTTTGGACATTTTCTCTAATTGAAAACATTCAGTACGAGGAGGCATCGTAAAGTTTTAATTATTACTTAGAAATAATCGAGATATATCTGGATAAAAGTTATTTCGCACGTTTATTGATCGTTAGTTGTTAATTGCATAATGTTATAAATTTCAGCTATTTATGGTCATTTGTTTGGGTTCTGAAAGCCGTAGCTTGAAATAACCCGCAAAATCGAAGAGTTTTTAATTATTATCCAGGGGTGTCGTAAAGTTTTAATTATTACAGAAAAATAATCAAAATAGAAACTTGATTTATATTTATTACTCTTAAAATTTTTCTCTACATAGTCACCATCCTGAGTTAGAATCGTATATTTCCATACTGTGGGTTATTTCAATCTACGGCTTCCTGATGCCAACCAATCAACATTAATAGTTGTAATTTACAACATAACGTAAATAAGGATAAATTAATATACAAAATAAATTTCATTCAGATACATCTATTATTTCTAAGTAATAATTAAAAAATTTCGATATCCCTTCATAAATGGTTCGTTAAAACAGTGATTATTTCCCATTATCTGGCTGTAAATATTTCATATTTTGGTGTGAAATATCAGAATTCGTTATTCAAAAAAATTGGAAAATTTCAGAAGTTAATTTATAAATATAAGCATCTGAGCAAATACTTATTTCACTTTATGGATAACGCGAAATTTGATTGTAAAGTAATGCTTCAATGACCATAATTTATAATTTTTTATTTGTTATAAGATTTTCACAATTTTTATTGTAATATGAATCAACATGTATCCTGTATGCAAAAAAAAATTATTATTGTTTCATTCCCAGGTACTGATGGTGTGCCAATAATCGTAGAAAATGACTGCAAACATGAAAATGAAGCTGAAGTAGCGACTTTTATCTTTTCCCAAAGAAAAATGTGCATATCATGAGACATTACTTTCATTCAAATCACGGGATAAAAAAAAAATCACCGTTGAAACTTGGTGTCAACAACAACCACCTGAATTTTTCTCTAGCGGGTTTTACCGACTAGTCATTTGTTTTTGCAAGCATATGGAAAGGGATAGAAATTATATCATAAAGTAAAAAGTGCAATTCAATGAGAATCCACGTAGCTTTCGGGTACAATAGTGACCGCAGTAACCTAATGGTTATGGTCACGAATTCGCGGCCGGCGTTGCTTCCGTTGAGTCCTGGATTTGAGCTTAATGCCATAGAAAATCAACCATGTAGCGGGGATGAGGCCGTTAAATCGAGGTTTAAAGTCCCCTCTTTCGTGTGGTGGGGAAATTTGGAGATGAAACTACCAGCTCAGATGTTATTCTCATCATTTTACCGAGGTTACAAATTTCGATGTCCGTCATCATCATCTCTCATGCTGCTTTTTATTGCGACTTTAATAAACTATAACATAACAATAACACAACCTGTTGTCTATTGACAGCATGCATGATTTCATGATCTCTCAGTAACTGTAAATCCCTCTTTGTAATTCGATTATCAATTCAATGGCCCTTGTGAATCGATACAAGACACGCACAAATTATTTTAGATATGTGACACAAGAGTAATTAAACACAGGATAAACAACTTTCACTTACATAAACAACCTATAGAAATATAAATATCAACAAAATGACAAAATATACTTTAATTTATTCAGGAATCCTTTTTACGAATGAAACAGGTTATTTTAGATAAGAACTACAAATGTAAGATTAGGAAAAAATATATATAAAGTAAATGTAAACAGTTTTCGGCAAAAGTTACATTTAATTGGATATCTTATTCATTTATTTTTAACTTAAAATTCAATTGGATTTTAATAGAATTAGTACATTCTGTGCTTCAAATTAAATCAAAAATTTCTTACTTAAAATTTAGTTTTAGCAAAAAATGTTCAATAGTTTATACTGACAAATGGTAAAAGCTGAAAAAAATAAGTATAAAAATATCATTTTAAAGATCTTTTTCCATGTCAATATCTGTCTAATTTTCGTTGTTAATACATTGATACGGATAACAACAAAGGCATATCGATAAAAAAAATATGAATATAACTAAATAAAAAATATAAAACACCCATGCGTATGAAATTCCGTATGGGAAAATCTTATGTTTAATGCTATGGTTCGTACTTTAAAGAGACAAAGAACAGAATTGAACAGAATAATCGCATATTCTATTCAATAATGTCTCACTATTACTTACATAATAAGGAAGTGTATATACTTTTATTTACGTATATTTCATATATCTTGTACAAATATATTTTTTTTCATTTCATGTACATCAGTATGTAAGCTTACCAGGAATTTCTAAAAATTGTAATATTTTGGCTCTGTTTAACAGATAGTATCATACAATGGTAACATCAACTACCGCGCTATCTGCCTTCAGAAAAAGGTATTTTTGAACACAGTAAGAATTATGATCTAACTAATTTTTTTAAGGAATTTATAATTATAACAGAAGCAAATCCATGAAGAAGTTGAAAAGACTTTGTTACAATATATTTTGAAGTTTTGTAAAATTCAATTTGGTCTCATACCTTTTACCTGGTATAAAGATTCATAATATTTCTCTAAATATGCTCTCTTCATACTTCCAATGCGGATACTTAGATCAATATTTTATAAGTAATTACAAAGCCAAGGGGTGAGATGGGAATGTATCAATGGCAGCCAATAGCCAGCATGTGTATGTGTAATGTATGTATGTGTGGCTAATAATTTGTGTAATAAGGGGGTAGCCAACGCCAGCTAATGTGTTTGTATATGTGGCAATAACATGTATATGAGACAGCCATGTGTATATGTGTGTTTGGGCAGCTAATATGTATGTATGTAGCCAATAGCATGTATATAACGCCAATATAATAATAATATAACTCCTAATAACAACAACCCATGAGTATGCATATGTGTATCACTGAAATAACCACATGTATATATGTAATATGGCACTCTTGGCATATATCAGAATGTCACTTAACAACATAATAATGCTCGACTAGTAACATATGCTCAATGTTGTGAATTTTGTGTATAGCCAATGTGTGTTTGACAATAATATAGCATATGTAATATGTAGCCTTAGTAACCAATATCAACTCTCCATAACTCAACCAATATGTCAGGGGGCCAATAATAATAACCAGCAATGACATGTTCACAATATGTGTATGTGTGTTTGAAGCATTGACAGCCTTCCTATATATATATATATATATATAAGTATATATATATGTATATTTGTATATATATATTGTGACATTGGGCTATTCGCGGTTTCTCTTCACTAACCTTGGTTACTTTCAATTGAGATTGATTGCTTTCGCTAAACAACCTTTGCCCAACCAAAAATGAAACGTGATGAAGAACATTAATATGTAAAGCAGTTAGGAATGAAGTGAAGCAGTTAAATTGAGAATTATATAAACTCCATCTGAAGGAGTAGAGTATCTGAAGGAGGATCAGAGAGGCGTTGTAGTGAGAGGAGGTGGAAGCTAAGTGCTATATTATAGGAAGTTGGATTTACAGATTAATATTGAGGTGAGGTCCGAGTTGAGATCACTCGGATTGAGAATTGTTCTAGTATTTTCAGCAGTTGTTCCAGATTCGGAGTTACAGTTGATAAAAGTTATTGGTAAGAAGCTGTTGGATTATTATTGGTAGGTTGAATTAAAGCGTTAGTAAACTTAACCTGGAGAGCACTATTATTGATGTCATAGTAGATATATAATAATAAATTGTGAAAGTTGTTTTGGTGGTTCTGTAATTATTGGTGTCGTAGTATTTAATATTTAGAATTAGTGATGGCACAAGATAATACCCGGAACGAACGGGTGTTACAATATATATATGATAAAAACATTAAAATTATAATTCGCAAAATTACAAATATAAACTATTTCAACATATCGATCATAAAATCGTACAATAATTCCTAAAAACTACATCGTGAAAGAAGTCAATGAAAAACTGGGTAAAATTAATACAAATCATGTAAGAAATTTATAATTAATTAAACATACTAAGATTAAAGTTAAATTTAAAACCAAAAAAATTATCAATTAACTGAAAAAATAAAACAGAAACCCAAGTGAAAGAAAAATAAAATTAGAACAATTGAGATTGTGTAATTAACACTGTTCTATACTTTGAAATGGAGTAATGCGTGTTTACGCCATGTTTACTTCATAGTCACATAATTAACTTCAGTGAATTACATTACAATAAAATATAGTAACAAACCAAAAATCAGTGAATTCAGGAAATCAACCATAGAAAAGTGAAGAAAGTAAACAAAGTACCAAAATAATCAAATTCAATTAAATAAAAGTCAGTAAAAAATATAAATAACGGAATATATTCCAAGCTGTAATACCAAAAAAAATATTAAAAAAAGCATTAATTAAACAAACAAAATCTAAGAAACTATTTAATTAAACTAAAAAAACATATAATTAAATTGTGTGCGTGTGTGTGATAATTATAAATTATATATATACATATTCATTGTATATAAATTATTAAATTTGTGCCATTATTAAAAATAAATTGTTAAAATAAATCATAAAGTTAAAAAACGTCCAAAATATTTTAGCTATGTGAACTGATCTAAAACAAAGCATAGAAGGAAAAAGAATTGCAAAAATTTAAATTTCATCTAAAACTATCTTACACTTCCCGAAGGAAAATATTTGAAAAACACTATTTGTAGTCTTTCCAACATACATTTAAGAAAAAAAAATAATTTAAGCAAGAAAAAGTGAATATGTTAATAAAATCATAATTATTTCTACCTTTTTTTAAAAAATAATGGGACCCCACATTGCATCAACAATGTTAATTAATACTTTTCAATTTAAATCTGTTATTCAATATTTCTGTACGTTTCACAAGAAATACATAAAGTCGAGAAATTTGAGAATTTTATTTACTTTAATCCAGTACAGCTTTATTATACAAATTATATTCGATGAGGGCAAAAAAAATAACTATTTTTGTTCGTGACATATTTTTTGAATTTCCTGGATATCAAATATCTCGCGCAAATAAGCAGAAAATAATTAAAAGCAAAATTCTAAGCTCTATATCCATTTTCATTTATTTCTTCAAAACATTTTTTTCTTGTCAAGAATCACTTTACTCTTAGATAACTAAGAATAATTCACGAAATGATTTGCCTAAGTTAAAATTTGAGATTGATCAAAGCAAAGGATAAAATTACAATTTATAAGTAAATGAAAAGAAATAAATGCCAATACACTTGTATACATTCCAGAAAAAATAAATCATTTCGTTCTGGAGAACATCTTAAAAAGTAAAAAAAAAAATGTTTTTCTATTTTTTACATGGATTTATTTTAATTGAATTCTGATATTCATATTATTTTTCCGTAAGTCTTCCCATTTAAAAAAAAAATTGAAAACAAGAAATAAATATTTAGCTACACACTTTGGTGAGATTTTAATTATTTTTCCCTAGGCGCTTTTAAACATTCTATTGGGGAATCTTTTCGACGCTTGACGACATTTGAGAAATAGGTCACCGAATTTCAAAACAATATGGTGATGAACTGAGAATCTTGGAAATACATTATGCTGTAGTCAAATTTCCCCCGATCTTTTCATAAAACGCGCTACATTTATTTCAAAAATGTTTTAAGGTAACTAGATAAAGATGCTTTTTTAAGCTTTGAAGTTAGTTATAGTAAAATATTTTGAATAAATATTTACCTGTTTTAACTAGATTATCTCGAAGTAACAAAAATTGAGCAGGAAAGTTATTTTTAGGCGGTATAAAAGTAAAAACATATATTGTAATTGTTTTAAAATTATGTGCGTGCTTTTCACCAAAAACTCAGAAAGATTAATGAAATGATAAAATATGTTAAACATTGTTGTGTTACTTTTAAAAATAGAAAATTTATATTTCTTATATGTAAACATATATGTGTGTACATGTATGTGTACATGTGCGTGAGAGTGTGTGCATGTATATGAGAGTGTGTGAGTGTCAGTATGAGCATGTATGTGAGAGTATACATATGGTCAAAGTGTACATGTGCGTTATATTTATATATATATATATATATATATATATATCAAATTAAATCACACAATCAGTAATTAAGTATAAGTAATGTAATAAAATTTACTATTTCAATGTACAATTTGCATGAAAAAATTATTTAAAAATATAAAATATGAGAAGCATATATAAAATGTACAATCCTGTTGTGCAAAAAGTATTCGAACAGTGTACATAATTTTAGATATTTTAACTAGTTCTAATAATTAATAACTTGTGTTGTGGATATACTTTAATTAGAATAATTATTTTGAACTTCTTTGAAGGTATTTAATCAAATTTGTTGAGATAGAAGTATATATGCAATCCCATTCTGTTTGAGAATATTTACTAAGAAAATCGGTTTGATTCGAAAATTCTGATCAAAAGCTTCTCAAAAATGCTCCATGATATTGATGTTTGATGCCTGAAGAGGAAATTGCTTGAATTTAAGAGTATCATGCAAGATTTATAGATGCGTATTTAAGTCTGTATACATAGAATCATTATCAACTTAAAAACGTATTCAAACAAGACCCATTTTTATCTCACTAGACTAAATTATTCTTCAGAATATATTTATAAAGCCGACGATTCATGATTCCATGACTTAGAACAAAATTTCGGATCCCCGAGGCGTTCGGATAACCCCAAAACCAGCACGCTCCTAGTTACCCCCATGTTTCCTCTCGTTGGAAGTAAGTCCTTGGATGCATTTTTTGTGTTTCGTTTCTTTCGAACTGCAACTACTGATACGGATATTACTTTATTTTTTAATTCTGCTCTAAGCTTAAGAGTACTTATTTTCGAATTTTTCTTTGACGAATAAAGGGCGGAGGAATCTCCTGTTGACAAAAGTGAGTAGAAATGGTCGTCCCGGATGAGTACCGTTATGCAGTATTTATAAACCATATGACTATGAAATTCTGACTACACAGTAGAATTTGGTTCTATTAACTAATGATGAAATTCCCTGTGATATATTTTATCGTTTTTGTGCAGCTTTTTAATTAATTTTCTTTGAGAATAACAGTTTTCGTTACACTTATAACACACACTGAAAATTCTATGTTGCTTATCAAATGTAAACCCCACTATATCATCGTGCATATATTTCGAGATGAGTGATGTCCCATATAAACAAAAAAATTTAGCGAACACTTACATATATATGTATTTATTTCAGCGTACGAGTATATTTTACGCGCTTCAAAATCACTAAGTTTTAGTTTTATTTATATTTTAAAAACAGTTCAATGATTATTCAATTTTTTATCCCCACAATCATATTTATAATACAGTGTTTTGTTAAATTTTACCTTTTGAATTAATTTTATTCTAACTATCATTTTATGATCATAAATACTTAAGCCAAAGTGTTCTTGTACAAATAATTTTATATTCGCTGATGTATATGTTTTTAACTTATAGAATATCATGCATTATTGTAATATTTTCGCTTATGTAAAAATGCAACCGAGAAAATTCAGTTAGTCATTATAAAAATAGGTCGAGGCACAATGCATAAAATACCATAAAACGACGTTTATTTTATAATTACAAGAAAGGTAAACAATCTGTACAAACAATCTTCGTATAGGTCGGAACTCCAACTAAAAAAATCCACCTTCTAAACTTACGTTCATAGTACTAAGGATTCTTCGATAAAAGGGTCGCCAACTTTAATTCCCAGACTCACTTGGTGACTTCGAACCTTACAATCATGAGCTAAAAATTAGTATGCTACTGAGTATAAAATCATAGACTGGGGTTGTTTATTAACGTCGCACTAAGAATCAACACGAAATCTATTGGTAACGGATCTCGTAATTTTTAACCTCGGTCAAGTGACGAGGAAGACACCTGAGCTGGCACCTCTACCTCTCCACATTATCCCAATGGGATGACTCGGGGCCTCGACCATGTTTATCTGCAAACCCCGCTTTATGACGAGTCTTTTGTGGCATCAGAGCTCGAACCCACGATTCGACGAAAACAACACCGACTGTGACCATAACCACTAAACGACGACGTCCATGAATACAAATTGAATATTTCGATGAGGGGAAAATAATAATAAAGTATTGTTGTGTAGTATTGTCACGTACTCCTTTTTATGGCATTGTCCATATGATAAAAATGAAATATTGTAAAGCAATTCATTTATAAATGCCCTTCATTTATTTTACTCATTTTTCTGGGTATTTCATTTATGAGCCGTGATAAATCAAAATTTGCTCAAAACAACATATATATACTCTAAATTGGAAACAAAATGTGATATCTTAAAAACCTAAGAGTTCTATATCTTGTCAGGATGTTTACAAGAAAATGTATTGAATTCATACTTTTTAAAGTCTTTATTAAAAGGATCATGATATTATATAAGACATTAATTTTTAAAATTTGTATTCACGTTTCATTTCGAATATTAAAATGCATGTCTGAATAATAAGTCACCAGATGATAATTGTTTTGTGTAATACGAATTCAACCATGATTCGATTAATATCGCATTATTAAATCAAAATATTAATAAATAGGGAAAAAAATTCAATCACTTTTAGAGGTAACAGTATACAATACCCGAAAAATTATCAAAATAACAAAAAAAATTATTGCCTCCTTTTAACTATATGACTTATCGAAATATACGGACAAAATTCCATAGATATAACTACAATATTTAGGAAGAGTTGCTTAAAATTTATTTTGATACTTTTCCATAATACATAATACATAATAATACATGACCGAGGTTCAAAATTACGAGGTCCGTCGCCAAAACCCATCGTGTTGCTTCTAGTCCGAAATTAATAAAACTAAATCAAACATACCATTTGATTGATGTTCAAAATTAAAAGAGCTTTTCCACGGCTTTTTATTTACCATAATCATCAGGTACTTAAAATGCTCAGTCGTTTTCTTTTTTTCTGTTAACAATGTTACATTTTGAATTTTTTTTTGGTTATTTTGTAAAATATGTTTGATAATTCTGTATACGGAATTAGAAATTAAATAAATAGTATTTATTTCAAGGCCTCAAATTTGCATATAGCTGTTTTTACTGTTCTTAATGTATGACAGACAACAAAATTTGTAAAATTATAGATATTACTAGTACAATCTTACACGGCCGAAATTGAGAGAAACACTTCTAAGATATTGAGAAAAATTGCTTAAAATATTAGGATTTGTAGGAGTAGTAGATATCTCAGAATATTAAAATATTTTGAGCAATATTGATTTTTAAGTAATTGTGTATGCTTAAATATGGCTAATATATATTTTCTTATAAATATCTAATTAAAAAAAAATTTATGGTCAGAATAATATACGAATATCCTTTTAACATTTTTTTTCTGTGTTATTTTCTATATATGTATAAAAATTACGCTCCTATTAAATTTCTTATGAATTAAACTAAATAAACTATATATTGTAAATGTGTCAAAATAGCAAGTACTGTGTTTTATAACATACTATTTGGAATTTGTTCTTTTTCAAGACGTTGAAATTGGAATTGTCTCATATAAAAATATCTAATGCTAAGACTTGAAGACGGCTTAGACATACGTTTATGACATTTTATTTATTATATTTTTATCAATCATTTTCAGCCTCCTAAGATTTGAAGTTCCGTAATTTTACTCAAAAAATAAAATATCGATTTTACGCTTTTAAAACAAACGTAATAAGACAAGCGGAACGAGAAAGAAAAAAAGAACCCCTTCCCCTAAAAATATAAAATAAAAAGATTTTGACGTTGGGAGAACACTAAAAAACTATTGAGACAGGAGAGTTCATTGTATCTATTTATTTCTCTTTTGTTGTTCCCCCAAAGGGAAGATAACCTTCCATTCATTTAAACTTGAACCAACAGTCTGTTAAAACAACATAAACAAGAACTTCAGTTTGGGAAAATCGGTTATAAAAGATTTCAATTGCAGTGAAATCCCTGTCAGATAAAGAAAAGTATTTCGGAGACAAGTTATCTTTCTTTAACAGTAGATCTTCGTATTATATTCGGGTACAAGATATATATATCAAATGACTTTTCAAAATTCTTAAAGCAATGCGATGGAAAAAAATCTTTTTTCCCTAAGAGGATTTTTTTCTCCTTTTTTACTATTTCAACTGCTGATTCGGTCTTTTTTGCTGAATTTTTTTCTCTAATTTTGTAAAATGTATTTTATGTTCTCAAAAGGTGCGTCCAAATTGTAATTGTTTTGTTATTTTAATAGATACTATACAAATTACTTATGAATGAAGTATCACTTGTAATTATTTAAAAATATTTATAGATATTATGCAAAGTACTTATGAATGAAACATCAATTATAATTTTTTTTTTAAATTTTAGTAGATAATAAAATATACCAATGAATGAAAAATAAATAAAATTTCAATGAAAAGTCATTGAACTTTCAATGAACGATTAATGGAATTTAAATAAAGAATCAATGAAATTTCAATGATCTTTCATTGAAATTTCTTAGAAAGATGGATGAAATTTCAATAAAAGACCAATTAAACCTTATTTTGTGCTTTCGGCTTATAACCATTTTATATAATTACCTAAGGAATACTTACCTTAATATGTAATGTAATACTGTCAAAACCCGTTATGGTGAACCGTTTACAAATTCTATAAAATATCCACTATATATGTAGTTTCATTACATCCATTATTACTGAAACATTAAATTTTCTTAGCATTTGATGGTGTTTCTGAAGAAAGCAATCAGTTATCCCATACAGTGTGTGTGTGTGTGTGTGTGTGTGTGTGTGTGTGCGTGCGTGCGCGCGCTGCTAATACTTAAAATTTATCACGTATTAGATATGATTAATTTTGAAGTAGTTTTATTTTTATTTTTGCATCTTATGGACAAAATTTTTAATTAGCCATCTAAGGTGCTATTGTTTTAGGTAAGCTATAAATTGTTGTCCCGGACCACTTAATTTTTTAATATGTAAATTAGATTTTTTTATAACCATGTTCTGTTTCTTGATTTTACGGTTCTATCCATAGACAATTGTTAATTTTTTCTATATTTTTTTAAAATTATACTTAGTGGTTTTGGCTCTAATATTTTATATAAACGCTTGGTAATTTTCCCTATTAACTCATTCCTAATTCAAATACCTTAATATACTCATAATTGAACTAATACTCATTCAGGGTAATCAAATACCTTAATTTTATATACTCTTTCAGGGTATTCAATAATATACTCATTCAGGATATTCAAATACCTTAATTTTATATACTCATTCAGGATATTCAAATACCTTAATTTTA
>BMAW01103442.1:202114-212909 GCA_019974015.1 Nephila pilipes
ATATACTCATTCAGGATATTCAAATACCTTAATTTTATATACTCATTCAGGATATTCAAATACCTTAATTTTACTGTTCCATCCATAGGCTTAGTGTTAAATTTTTCTATAATCTTTTATATTCAATTTGACATTTTACTGTTTCCTTTTATTTTAAGCACATTTAGATTAAAAAATATTCATTTTAATAACTAACCATTTCCTTTAATTTTTGCTACTAGCTGAAATAGCTATTAACTTAAAATATATCCAGGTTATAAGAATTAATCGTTTGTTTTACTTTTATTACATTTAGCTTAAATATATTCGATTTAATAATTTATCATTTGCTTTAATTTTAATTACATTTAGCTTAAATGTATTCGATTTAATAATTTATAGTTTGTTTTAATTTTAATTACTTGTAGCCGATATAATATTCGATTTAATAATTTATCGCTTGCTTTAATTTTTAATTGCATTTAGATTAATATATATTCAGCTTAATAATTTATTGTTTCTTTTAATTTTATTATCAGAAAAGTTTACAATTGTCAATTGCTTGATATTTCATCGTTTACTTTTAATTCCTTATATATTTAATTGAGTAATTTAATAATAATTATAAAAAAAAGTGCACCTTGGGTGGCTAAATCTGTTCTTTGCAAAACTTTGCATAGAACTTTTTATTATTTTTATTACTTTTATTTTTACATCCTATAGACAAAATTTTTAAATTTATTATTGGATTCTGAATTTCTTAGGGGTAGTTTGAAGAGTGGTGTCTGTGTTGTGGACTAGTGAATTCCTAGATATGTGTGTGTGTGGCTGTGCGAGTGGTGAAAATAAAATACTGTTCATTAGATAGCGGGACTGTGATTGAATTCTAAAAACGTGAGGATAATAATAGGGACATGAGGCAGAAATTCAGTAATGTGGTTTTTTTCAGTTATGTTCTAATACGTATGAGTAAAATTAGCTTTAAAAGCAAGAAAGATTATGTGGAATGGAAATTTGAATTTACTATAAGTGGACTTTTGTGTCCTCAGAGTTCATTAAATCATTTAATATAACATTAGTTAAACCGGAGTTACTCTAGTCCAGTGAAGTTCACAATAACCGAAAGTGTTCACAAAAGGAAGGTTCGACTACACTAATATTTAATGAATATTCAGTCTATGTATTACTGGACCATTGATTTTGGTCAAGATCTTTGTGACTAGCTATGTTAAAATATATCCATGTGTTCAAGTCCTGATCCTATCTAAGATCCGTCTAGTTGAAAATTGGAAAATTCTGCGCTTTAAGGAGAACTGATACTCAAATACATCACTTGGTTTTGTAGTATGTAGTGATTTAATTGGTTGATTTTTTACTAACGTCACACCACTTAGAAATAAATCGAAGAATAATCACGACGGACCTCGTAATTGTGTGCCCTGTCAATGTGACGAGAATAACACCTAGGCTTACACCCTCACCCCTCCAAACGTCCACCCCATCCCAACGTGAGGACTTTCCAGCTCAGCTCCCCTTAATTTGTAGTGACTTTTCATCGAATAGCATTAGGCTTGACTCTGGGCCTTAACTTGAACATAACCTGCCCTAAAGCTCATTAAATGCCTCATTACGATGGTTGAAATATGTAAATAAATATTCTAGCGAAGGAAAATAATATCACAATGCTATAAAGATAAACAGCAAAATTTCTTAAAAATACAATCTCAAGCCCCTTACGAAACTTAGTGATCTTTCTTTAAAAAATAAGTAACAAATAAGTAGTTCAAGAAACATCCAAACTCTGTTTCTCTATATCCCATAAAACCCATCAATCAAAAAATTAACTTTTACTATTAAGAGTAAAAATCTAAAAAAGAATGATGTCCATTAAATTACGCTATGTAAATAAGTTTCTTGTCTCAGAGTTAAAAGTCAATCTTATAAAAACCAGTATTCATTAATATAAAAATACAAATGTTTAATTAGTTCATGTTCCCCATGGCACATTATCTTCGCATAAGATTTCTATTGAGTTTTTCTAAGAAAATCTATTTCCGTTCCTTCCACAATTTGATTAGCTTATTTCTTTCTCTCTTTGGTATTATTCATAATATCACAATCATAAATATAACATTCAACCGCGGTATTCAACTCTCCAAGTGTACAATGACAGTTGTTTGTGCTGAATCCCCTCAAATACAACAGGAAATATCTTTGATCCGTAGGCGGTTGATTCACTCAGATATCTCAGTTAAGATTCTTTTTCCGTTTACCTGAAGATATATTTATGTGTTTATGCATTTGTCTCATATTTTTTATTTTACCTGTTATTTATTTTTCTCATTCAATGTATGCTTTTCTTTTATCCAATCTTGATGATATTCTCAGATGCATTCAACGATGCTACATCAATACTGTCTTACTTTTTTGCTTCTTGGGATGCGATCTTAACTATCTTATATTCCCTTGTAGCCCTTTACTTATGGGAATTTTAGTGTTCGAACATTTGTTAGATTTACATGTAATAATTGAACGGTTGGCAATTATGTACAAAATATCGTATTTAACGCAAAATATAAAGTTTACACTGTATATTATAGTGTTTCTCACCTCCTTTTTTATCGAACAATAAGCTTCAATTTATAATAACATTTACGAAAAGAATATTTTAGTTATGATTGTACAAGGTGTTCACAAAAGAGTATCCTAACTTTGAAGAGTTGCTATTGTGACTACCGTCTTTCATTATTTAATTCTACTGCCATCTCTCTCTCTCTCTCTCCTTCTAATTGAATAGTCAATAATTATTAGACTGCAACCGAAGATACTAAGAGCAAAATAAAATATTTTATTAATTACTGAAGAATTAGATAAGGTAGCTGTCTATCTAATCCCACTCAACTCGTCAATTCTAAATTATGATCAGCTAATAAAGTTTTAGTTCCCCAACTCACTCGTTCTGATTTAAAAACTTTTCAATAACAGTAACTTCGAATCACAGAGACGAAAAAGAGCTTCAATCCAAATGATTAATTAAGATGCTTCAATCTAATTTACTGATAACCATCAACCTGCCCTTATCATCTATACATCCCTTTATTTGCCTTTCAATTATCTTTCATTTATATATCGCTATTTTTAAATCAATTCCCTTCACTTCTTAACTTTTTCTAATTAGCCTAATCTCGTTTCACTTTGGTTGGGAAGAAAATGTAGTTTTATGCAATTCCAATTAGTATAAAGTACTCTAATTTAGTGAAGAGAAAATAACAAATACCTGAACATCACACTATTACAAAATTAAAGAAATAACTTTACTGAATGAATTAAACTAAATATAACACTTTAAGAGTGATTAGTTACGAATATTCAATAGAATCACCAACAGAGAAAGAAAACACGATCGATACCCAGTGATAATAAATCTCATTCCATGATTTTTTCAGCTTGTTCATTGTTACATTTTCAATGGATGTAGTTATTAACGTTTTCAGTTCTTCAATGTTTTCCGTTAAGTGGCGTAAAATCACTTTATCTTTCAAGTAGGCCTAAAGGAGAAAAATTACGGACTGTTAAACCAGGACATCTTGGGGGCTAGTAATTAAGAGCAAGATTATCTTCTGATTTGCGACCAAAAAATATAAGCAATAAAATATAAGTTATGCGAAAACAAATCTAAGAAAAAAAATTGATCAAGCTTTTATTTAAGGATTGACTAAAAGGAATAAAATTAATTTTTCAAACTGTAAAATAATATGTATTTTCTTAAAAAACTTGAGAGAGAGAGAGAGAGGCGCTTATCTATGATATCTAGGTTATTACCTATAACATAAGTACCACACCAATTTACTTTTATAGACTAGTGAGCAAAACGTAAGCAACAAGGTTTCTTTTGTCATAACTCTACTAGAAATCCTCTGAGAGACATGGAATTCAGAAATGAGAGACAGCATTTTGTACTTAAACGTTGACGAAAACATAGTTGCTCAAAATTGAATACAATGCATAATTGAGTAAAAAATATTTACATTTTATTTGTTAAAGCAATCGCTTAAAAGTTAATATATTTAACTCTCTTTATAATTTTCTGATAATTAAATGTATCAGATAAATAACTGTTACATCTATTACTTAGACGTGAGATAAAGGAAGCAAAATAAATCTATGTAAAAAATATTTTTTTAATAAAGCTTTTATTTAAAGGTTGACTAAATAGCAAAAAATTAACTTTTTTTAAGTGTAAAATAATATATAATTTTTACAAAGGTTGATGCACATAATTATGATATCTATATAATTACTTATAAGTATCATACCAACTAATTTAAGAGATCAAAAGAAATATTAATGCGCCTCAGTATTTTATGAATTATATCTTATTTGTCATTTTAAAAAAAAATTGTATACCTTTTAATCTTTAAATAAAAGAATAGCCTAGTGGTTGTGGTCGTGGACTTGTATTAAACGTTGTTTTCCTCGAGTCCCAGATTTGAGTCCTGATGCCACAAAGACCCACCTTACAGCTGAGCTGATATATGTTAAATATAGTTGAGGTTCAAAGTCTTCCCGGTGGCATGATGTGGAAGTTTGGTGAGGGAGGTGACAGCTCAGGTATCGTCCTCGTCACTTGACCGAAGTTCGAAATTACGTAGTACGTCTCCAATAGCCCTCATGTTGCTTCTCACAGTGCGACGTTAATAAGACAATCAAATCCTCATTATGGGGAATGTTTAATAATCAAGGCAGATGGCGCAGCTGTAGCTTCACCGAATGATATAAAAGAAACTTAAGAGAGTTGGGAATGAAAATGCTAAAAAATGCATACGTAAAATAACGTATATGATGTATGCCAGGTGAAACCACTTTTAAAACTGTAACTAGAGTGAAAAAAAAAACCTTACAGAATCACTTATACTATTAGGCGTCTTCAAGACATTTGATTAGATCTTTTTTTTTTTTTTTTTTTTTTTTTTTTTTTTGTGAAAGAAAACTTTGTGAACAATTTTAACATTACAATAAGCTAATTTTTCACATAAGCATGTGTAAACACAAAATCAATATTCATTAAAACTATATAATACATCACCAAATGTCAAAAATGAGATTATCACACATATTAGTAAAAGAGAATAATCATATCACTTTATTAAAGGGATGGGATTATTAAGGTTCCAATTTTGTTGAGAATGACAATGCCGAATTATATAACTATTAAATTATTAGGTGCTAAGTGGTAGATGAATATAAAACTACCCCCCCCCCTAAAAAAAAAGGGCATTTTTTCCAAATTATGGGTATTTGAAGTATAATAGCATATTTGCAAAACAAAGAGGGTTACTTTTTAAAAACTTCTGATACATTTGACTTCCTCCCCCTATCCCCTTCTATTTCTGTAAATGATGCGACCCGCAAAATCTTTACGCGACATTTTGCACCTAATACAGCATCATTTAAATAAGGATTAAGCACAATTACTTTTCTCTCCAGATTTTAATATGTTGACCTTTCATTCAAAATATTTCTCAAAGGTCATGCTACTTTGATGGTTCGAATTATTATTGCTTTATTGATTGATTAATTCTGACCTTTAATTGATTTTTATTGATTGATTAATTGTAATCTTTATTGATTGTTTCATTGTAATCTTTATTGGTTGATTAACTGATTAATCGCTTTATTGATTCATTAATTTACGATGCGCTTATAGAAACAACAAGAGGGCTATTGGAGAAGCTCCTCATAATTTTGAGTCATCGTCAAATAGCAAAAACGACACCTGAGTTGATACCCTTCTCTCTTAGCTTCTCCACCATCCCTTCGCGAGGTATTTGAACCTCGAAATATTTGACACATATCAGTCCCGCTATATGACGAGTATTGAATGCCTTCAGGACTTGAACCGAAGATTCGACTGAAACAAAACCGGTATGGAGTTTCAGACCATGACTACTCGGTTACTACACATATTATTTTCAACCTTGGTAACATGACAAGGGTGATACCTACACTAGCATCTTTCTCTTAGCTTCCATACCACGCTACAGTTCCAATAAACGTCCATTATTTATAATTCCTTGATTATATCATTAATCAGAGGAACATGCAAGTGAAAGGTACATTACAATGAAATATCACACTCTCATTTCCCGTTCCTAACACGGCCGCGATAACCTTTTGGTCATTGTTTTGAACTTAGTTTCCATACCACACTACAGTTCCAATAAATGTCCATTATTCATAACTCCCTGATTATTTCATAAATCAGGAGAACATACAGATGAAAGGTATACAACGATAATAAACTCCACTCTCATTTCCCGTTCCTAACACTGCCACGATAACCTTATGAAAATGGTTGCGAGCTCGTGACCAGCATTGTTTCCGACGGGTCATTAGTTTGAGTCCTCATGCCACTAAAATCCATCGTGTAGTGGGACTTATTGCACGTTAGATATGTCGAGACTCCAAATCCTTCTATTGTCATGGTGTGGAAGCTTGAAAGGGAGATACCAGATCAGATATTTTCCTCAGTCGATTGAAGTCAGCTCTGGTTTTGCTTCTGAGTGCGAAGTTCAAAAGCAATCAATCAATCATTTGAAAATACATCACTAACATGGGTATTTTCTGAACTACTCTGGAATCTCATTAGAAGTCCACACTGGAACTCATTAGATTTTAGCAATTTAAGCAAATTCAAAATACTATTTTTAATATTTATAGGGAAAATATAAAGTTGTCATCTAATTCTTACACCCATAATTGGCATGTGGTTGCCTAGTGGTTATGGTCGCTGACTCGCAGTCATCGGTTTACGTTGAGTCCGGGTTTGAGCCTTGATGCCACAAAAAACCCACTATATAGCTGAGCTGACGTACGTTAAATATATCGAGGCTCAAATTCCTCCCTTGTTGTGGTGTGGATGTTTGGAGAGGGAGATGCCAGCTCAGATGCCATCCTTGACACTTAGCAGAAGCTCTAAATTTCAAAGTCCGTTGCCAACAGCCTTTGTGTTGCTTCAGGAGCAAAGTTAATAAAACCAAACCAAACTTAAGACCATAAATTTCAATTTACATTTGTAACCCTTTCATTTACTTACATTTATAAAAAAAAGCTCCTAAAAGCATGTTAAACAAAAACTGGAGCTTACAGAAAAATTCGAACATTTTGAATGCTAAGACGTATTTTATTGTTGAAATTCTTTAAAGAACTAAGGCTGCATTGTACAACTACTTCCACTCAAGGCCGTTTCTTCTTTAAGGTACCCTAACTCAGATAAATTAGATTTTAAACCCGAAAACATACTCATTCTTTTATGTTATGATAAATCAAAAAATATACAAAATCAAACTTACAAAAAACTTTACAAACAAATCGAAGAAACTTTTGAATACTTAGTATACCAACTGAAAGCTTCTCCAAATCTTTTATAGGGGCTTCCAATGAATTTTATTCGTGAAGTTGCTTATTATTCAAGAATTTACGGAGCAACGGAGTGGAAACATAAAAAAATGGTTGTATAAAATCGATACAGAAAGACATCTGGACTTAGAAGATTCCGAATATTCTGTCCTGATTTTACGAAGCGAAAGAACGGAAAAAAAAATTTCAAACATCTGAAAATTCACCACATTCACAGAAAACTAGACTTTCGTGATGTTTAAAAACAAATTTGGTGGCAAAATTTGTACAGCATTGATTTCTTACACAATATGCCCTTCACACATAAAAAGACTTGTTTACCAAAAGAAGGAAAAAAAAAACGTTACAGTAAACTCAAACTTCAGTACTAGTAAAAAAGTTCCTTATTTATAGATTCGCAAAGGCTTTCAATAAACATACTAGCACAGTTCTTACCTTGAATTAGTTATTATATAAATATGTTGCTTAATTGCTTTTAACGTCGCTGTTAGAAGTAATTAGAGAGTTAATGGCAACGCACGCACGCGCGCGCGGACATCGTAATTTTGAGTCTTAATCAATTGAAGATAATGACACTGGAGTTGGTACTCTACTTTCCTAACTTCCTCACTACGCCAACGTGGACAAAGATGTACTATCATCAAAAAGTGAGACTAATTTTAGACATCTTTCCCAATTTTCACTACAGCCTGTGGCCGTTGTAGCCTATTGGTCATGGTAACGGATTAGCATCCGGCGGTTTTCGTCGAGTCCTGGGTTCAAGTCTTGATGCCACTGAAATCAATCCATGTAATGGGGTTTATGCACGTTAAATATACAGAGACTTCGTGCCCTTACATCATCGTGGTGTAGAAATTCGGAGAGGGAGGTACAGCTCAGTGTCCTCCTCTTCACTTGATCGAGGTTCGAAATTGCGAAATCCGTCGCCAACAGCTCTCAATACGACGTAACAATCACTCAGTCACTCACCATAGCCTTATTAAGTTGATATCACTGTTAATAGCTAAATGGGAACTAGATTAGTTAACATAGGTGTCGAAAAAGTATTTTGGAAAAATAGACTTTCAAACACATTTAAAAGAGAAATCAACTGTTTAATTTTAATCAAACTATTTTTCTTACAAACCATATCTGAAGAGTAAATAAAATTTATAAAGTTCAAGATAAACTTAAAATATTACATAATTAAGAAATGATATACCTTTCGTGTATTAACTGGAAATAATAATCAAAAAATTAATGAGGCTTAGCGGAAATACGTACTATAAGTAGGCAGTTCTGGCAGATTCACTGCATCAAAAGATTTTTAACATCCTTTGAAATTTAACTTAAAGCTCCAAGTTAGATATTTAATAAACTACATTGCTAAAACATGGGTCAAAATACTTCTGAAATTTCTATCGACATTAAAAAAAACTTATAATTAACCATTGAAAATATGGGAAAAGATAGAGGAAAATAGATGAAATATATATATATAAAACATGTGAAATAGGAAAGTAGAGGAAAATAAGTAAATATACAGTTCATAATATTTCGTACTGGAAGAAAACGAATATAACACATCAATCAATAACTCCCGAGTCTAACATTGAAAACAACATTTTTTTAAAAAAAAAAAAACATAATGAAAGAAGGGACTTTATAAAATTCAATGTAAAAAAATACATAAATTTGTATAACATAAATTTAGAACATACACAGGAATTACAATAATGAAGCTCGTAGAGAAAAGAAATAACATCATCAACCACTCAATGTTCTGTACCAATTCTGAAACTCTTTTCGGCCCACCCATAAGTATAAAAAATTGTTACACTATGTTGCAGGTATTAATACTGTCCAATAGATACGTTTCTTCAATAAGTCTCAATGTTTCTCGTTGTTCAACTTGATTGGCAAAGCTTTTCCCATGCAAAGAAGGTGTTGTCTTCTTGTATTGTTGATTTACAGATGAAATTATTTGAAGAGTACAAACATAAGAGAAGTCCTGTTTTTCTGAAAAGGTTTGAGCAGAGAGACATTAGAACACTCTGTGATCTGCCTTACCGTCCAGTTGTTCTGATATCATGTAGATAGTTATATCGAAGCCTAAAATCTGCAAATATGAGCATTATGTTTTAGAATATTTTCCTCAATAAAAGTTTAAAATTTGATAATGTGTCCATTTTGAGACATTTGTTTCAAAATACTTAGTATACAAATGCGTCTATTTCTCTCTGTCAATTAAATGGAGATTTTAATGTCATTAGAGTTTCATACAACTCCATACCGTTTGCCTACTCTCCACCCTTGCTAATTTCCAGCAGAAGTATATTCTTCAAGTCTGGCATTAGGTTTCGAAGTATCATTTGCTTTCACCACTTCTAAAAAATATTGTAATTACTCTCAGCACTAATATGTAAACTCAAGTTCTGGAGATCTTTAATTCAAGTTTAAGTGAAAGAAACTGAACCTTCGATTTGCTTCATTAATGTGAATGTTTCTAATCTACTACTGATGTAAATTATACTTCTCTTAAAATCTTTCTGGGAGTTTCCACCAGACTTGTATAACATTCTCTGACGTATTTCCAATGTCAATTTTGCTGCACTGGGTTAGGATTGCTAGTAATAATTCTCAAGATTTACACTGTTCCTTCATGATCAATACAGTTTTGACGACATATGCACGTAATATTTTCAACTAACAATCAATCAATAACTCCCGAGACTAACCCAGAGATGTGCCTTTGTAGTAAACCAGTAACCAGGCTCTTCTAGAGTACTAAACCTTCTTGAAATCGTGTCAAAATTCTAAGTCGATCGAACCAGAAAACAGCTGACAATCGAGGTTGAGTAAAGTCGTTTTCTAGTTTGTTTAAAAATGGAAAAACCGAGTTTCGTGTTCTGATAAAACATGTTTTTAATGGGTAAAAAACACCGTGCAAGGAAACAATGGATTGAAATGTTACCGACCTCTTGTCCATCAAAAGCAACGATTTGTCGGTGGTTTGCCGAGTTTAACGTGGTCTAAAATTGACAATAAATGAGCGGAACGCCTGGTGACCTGTGAAGCCGTTACACTCGGAAAAATGACGTGAAGTGACAAAAATTATAATGAAAGATCGTAAAGAGCCCGTGAGATTGGTTGGATATGACAAGCGATATCATAGGACGTTGTATTTATCTGAAAAAGGCTTTTGAGAACGTGAAAAGGTTTTTCCAAGTGGTGCCTGCGATTGCTTTCGATGGAACAAAAAACAGCAAACGATCGATGATTCTGAAAGAACTTATCGCTATTTCGACACAGAAAAGATTTCTTGCGAAAAAAAAAAAGATTTGAAAAGCGTTGAACGATTTGTATACCTTAAAAGGTGATTAACAAAGGTGTTATACGAATTAAACAAAAATTTTGC
>BMAW01103442.1:229282-270727 GCA_019974015.1 Nephila pilipes
GTTCAACTCTACCATAAATTAATATACATACATGTTCTCTTTTTTATTCAATTACTCATATATATATATATATATTTATATTTATATTAGTATAAGTATTAATATTATTATATAACAAGCAGAGACTGATTAAATTCTCAATATTTGGAAAAGAATATCTACACTGCCTCTTTTGATATAATAAATTATATCATTAGAGGGAGAGAAAGGAAAGTTTTGTATTCACTTATACAAACAATTTGTATAATAAATATAAATAAAAATGTTTAAAAGAAGGTCAATATCTTTGTGTGCATGCTGACTATAAAATTAGTAAAATAAGAGAGGTAACGTAAATTTTAATTATTGCTAAGAAATAGCCGAGATATAAATAAAACTTATTTTGTAAAATAAATAATCTAGAGAGAAATTTAATTTTTATTAAGTAAAAGAAACTTAATTCTCTTAAGACTTCTCCACATAATCACTACCTAGTGTAATACATTTCTCGCAGCATTTCCTGACCTATTGAAGGTCATCTTTGTACTCATAGAACTCCGCAGCTCTCACTTTATTTTCTCCATACTGTGGGTTCAATCTGTGACTTTTTTGAAATCAAACAAATCAACATCAATAGTTTTAATTTATAACATTATATACTTAAGGATCAGTTAATATGCAAAATTAATTTTATCCAGATACCCTTTTCTTGTTATTTCTTAGTAATGATTAAAATTATACAATATCCTCTCGTAAATACATATCTCTTAGTTTTAACTAAGGACTGACTACGCATCAGTACTTATTTTTAGAATAATTATTAACAAAGAATAGATAAAAATCTCCTACCCCCTTAAGAACTGCAAAGGGTACAGAGAAAACAATTTAATAATGAGCTATAATTTTTGAAGAATTTTAATCCTGGGATTAAAGATAAATTTCTAAAAAAGGTTAAATGTTTTTATAAAATTTCTAATGAAAAGATTTATAAAATACAAAAGTTCTATGAAAAGTTTTACAAGAAACAGATTTAGCCACTCAAGGTGCGCTTTTTTTATAATTATTATTAAACTTTTCAATTAAACATAAGAATTAAAGTAAACGATGAAATATGGAGCAATTGACAATAGTAAACTTTTTGATATTAAAATTAAAGGAAAAGATAAATTATTAAATTGAATGTATTTAAGCTACGTGTAATTAAAATTAAAACAAATGATAAATTATTCAATTGAATATTATATCAGCTACATATAAGTAAAATTAAAGCAAACAATAAGTTATTAAATTGAATAGATTTAAGCTGAATGTAATTAAAATTGAAGCAAACGATAATAAATTGAAAAGTGATCTGGTACTCCAAACGAAATCTGGTACACCAAAATGCCCCAACTAAAACAATAGCCCCTTGGAATCACCAGAATAAATCACCAGAAATTCCATAGAAAATTTAATGTGTCCTTTTATATTCCTAATCATCTTATATTGTCTTCCTTTTATTACATTATCTTCATCTTATTATATTCTATTTCTTCATGTAACAACACACGATAACTATATCATATTATAAAAATTCAGATTCGTTATGTAGGGTTTATGTAACTGAGAAATATTTTCATCTACAAAGGGGTCTCAAAACGCACCTATGTTAGTAATGGAATATGAGAATGGGGTAAAACTAACTGCAATATTATTCAGTAATTAAATTTTTCTTTTTATAACAGGTTTGTGAGTGTATCATCCTTCGTATCCCAAAGAATGGTTGCCCTAACCTTTCCACCGAAGAGAGAAACTTCGCCTTCGCTGGAGCAGATTCACTCAAAGCAAACAATCGTTTTGATTGTTCTTTGGCTTCCAGGATATAATGATGAATCCAGATCACATTGACGGTAACAATTCGACGTAAATGACGACAACACTCGTCATGTCATCAGTCCATTATAGATTTGTCAGTAAATTGTTGCCAAACCAAAACTAATCTTTGAATCAGTGTTAGTTTTATTTTGGTGCCATTTAAACTGATTACAGCACACAATGGTAACACCAACTTGCCTAAGTAATGCCATCTGTCTTCAAACACTTATACTTTTTGATCTACGCACGTATATGTCATTAGAGCACATAATTTACTTTCTTGAAAGCGGAAAATAAAAAGTAAATTATAGATAATTACTCAGCATGATACATATTCATAAAAAGAATTCAATTTAATTCATATTACATTTTAGATACACGTCATTACATCTCAAAAAAAAAACTTTTTTACTTTTAGTCATTTATTCTTAGGGTTTTATTTTAAACAATTATGGAACTTTCTTTTTGTACGGCCATTGAAAAACTTCTTACTACGGAATAATTCGACAGAGTTCTTTTTCTTTCAGAGGAATGTTCGGACATTTGAAAAGCGAAAAGAAAAAAAAAAGATTACGTTCCGATGGCCATTCAAAAGTTTGACTGAATGGAAGATCTCCTGCTAATATGTACAAAAAGAGATCTTTAGGAAATACTTCATAGCATACTTTTATTGTATGAGAACTATAATAAACCATCTTTTATTTGACAGATTATTAAGAATTCTTCACAGTAATTACCTGGAATTACAGAGAACACGTTTTTAATGCAGATTCTTTAACAATAAAAACGAAGGTACTCCACCAAAACATTTTTTTTTTTTAAAAAGTTCAAAAATTGAAATTTTTATTCTGACTTTCGACTCCCTTCGTCTTTTTCTAAAAGCATTTTTTTTTTCATTTCATTTTAGTGATTGAATTGATGAAGATATTTCGAATATAATATTTCATATAAAACAGCTTAATTTTAAAATATGTTATAAAATAGAAAATTTATTGTAAACAGTAACGATATTAATACCAGAACAAATAGTTTTCATTACCGAATGAATAGCACCATCAACATTCTTTGGACTGGTTAGTATTTATATATATATTTATGTATCAAGATTTTCCATGTAGTAGTCAATTGTAATTTTTGCATAGAATAATAGGTAGAAGATGTATTTTAAATAATTTTAATTTTTTATTCTTCTTTATGATTATTGATATTTTTTTTATTTACGTTTATTATTTTTAGAATATTATTTAATAATAATTATCTTTGATTTTAATCTAATTTCTTTCCTTTAAACATATTTGAATGCTAATTTTTGGAAATGTTCTCTTCCTCATTCTTTTTCGATCCTTCAGTTTTTGTTATTTGCCCATTTTTCGTAAAATAATTTCTGTGGGAATGTTAAGGATCTTATAAATCGTTATTTAACTCCCGTCGAGTCCAAAGCCTGTGACAAATTCAATTTTAATCCAATTTTTGTTTCGAGAGGTAATCTGTAAACTAGTCATTTGACAAATTGACGGTTTATTTGTGCTATTGACATTTCATATTCTGAAACATCAAAGTTAAAGAAACCTCACGAATTTTTACATTTGGGGAACAGGAAAATTTCCCTATTGAGGCTCGGGAAGTTAATCGTTTCGAGTTCACAGGGGAAGTTAATTGTGTGTGTGTGTGTGTGTGTGTGTGTGTGTGTGTGTGTGTGTGTGTGTGTGTGTGTGTGTGTGTGTGTGTGTGTGTGTGTGTGTGTGTGTGTGTGTGTGTGTGTGTGTGTGTGTGTGTAGGGGAGGGAGGGAGTGAAAGGAATTACCAACGCATTAGAACTAAAATGATGTAGTTGTGTCTTGGTACAGCTTAACAATCCAATTTTAGCTTCTATGTGTATTCATCATATTAGAATCAGTAGAGATTCAGCAAATTAATCAGTTCTTTTAAAGTTGTTGTTGTCTCTGTATGAGTATCTGAAGCAAGAAAGACATCACAAAGTGCAGGTCGTCACGACTCGTGAGAGACGGAAAGAGAAAGAAAAGAGCCAGACTTGATAACGGCCAAGAAAGTCTTTTACAACCAAGAAAAACAAGTCACAAAATTTTTGCAAATTCCGCAACTGAAAAGGATTTCTTGATATAAGTATTACTAAATATAGGATTTATATATATATATATATGTGCATACATATTTTTCTAAATGATGTGGAGTTATTAATTATGTGGAAAAAATGAAGGAAAAATAAGTCAGCTAGACAAGAAATATGATATGCAAGTGTAAAAGAATTTATAAAAGAAAACATTGTAAAACAAAACAATAATAAATCACTTTTATTAGCCAAAAAAATGAAAAGAAAATTAGGCATAAGAAGACCTCTTACTTTATAGAAAAGCAGATGAAATGAAAAGAAAAAAGAAGCTGCAATTTAATAATAAGTGTGTGGTCAACTATGACTGCCAGATACGAGACAATGATTTCTCATACTGGCTATAACATTATGGAAGGAGTCGCAGGCTCAATGAATTCAATTCTGTCACGAAGAGCTTCTTTAGCTCTGGAACGGAGCTTGGAGGGTGCGGAAGGGCTGAAAGTTGTCTCTCAAAGTTATCCACACATGCTCGATAGGATCTAGAACGAATTGAATGAGCAGGCAAAGGCTGGAGTTAGATATTTCCTGTTTTAAGGAAATCGTCGATAATACTTGCACGGTGACAAGGCGCGTTATCTTCTATAAATATAAGTCAAATCTGACAACGCGGAACGGAGAATATAATGCTGAAGAAATTCTGTTTTCACAACGGTCAGATCGCGTCTACAAAGATATGAGTCACCATTGAACTTTTCTGGCATGATGCACCTGCATATTTTTGAACGTTGTATGTGACTGCTAAAGGTACAGAAATAGAAACAGCAGGCATGTTCACCTATTTCTGTAACAACATTGAAACCCTGGCTTCCTTGTCCATGAATGATAGCATCTTGTCACCGTGGCACCTGATGAATGATTGCAGAGCAAGTATCTAACGCCAGCCGCTATCCCCCTTCACCATTCTGAATCCTATCCAATAAAATCCTCGAGACAACTTCAACCCTTTCACACTCTTTCCGTTCAAGGCTAAAAGCTCTTCGTGACTTAACAAACTCTTTGAGGCCGGCAACCTCTCCATAATGTCATAGCCGGTATGAGAATCGTATTTTCGTATCTGGCGTGATCGATGTGATACACACCTTGGCTCAGTGCAAGCTTCGCCTTATATTTCGTTTTCACTAAAATTGTGAGATCTTATGCCTAGTTTTCTTTTTAAATTGTTTTTTTGCATATAAAAATGATAATAAAATATCGTTCTTTACTGCATTGTTTTCTCATTTTATAACCGTTTTACAAACGCATATCACGTTGGACTTCCCTTTCCGACCGTTCTTTCATTATTCATATAATTATCGATTATGTAAATTTTGATCGCAGTGTATATCAGATATTCAGGTGTAATTTCATTTATTATGGGAGAATTTCCCTTTTAACTGTTAGAATATTTTTCTGATTTTTGCTTAGGAAAACAATATGCTTTGAGTGAGGACTTTTCAATGAATGGATCTACTTACATGGTTACATATAAATTTAATGATATACGTATGATAATTTAGTACTACAATTTTATGAAATGTCATGAGAAAGGGCAAAAAAATGCTTTAAGGTTAGCAGTAAATTGATGGTGTCTTATTAAAGTGAAATAATTTGAAATATTTTTTATTCTTTTATGCCATCGTATATGCATTTTTTAATAATGTAATTCCGCCATCGTACTTTATATTTCGGCTGCCTTGCTGGCTTTCGCGCTGCCCGTACTTTGTACTTGGTAAAATACAACCTTAAATTTAATGCATCCATGCAAAAGCGTAGAGGCAAAGCGCAGAAACGCTACGCCCGCGCTAAAAGCTCCGCCAGCGCCACAGCGGCGCCCGCTTAATAGCAACCGTAAACCGGCTGCTGTTTGGCAGCCTTTCCATCCGCCGCGTATATGCTGCCTTGGCTTCGCTACCATCTGCTGCCGCGCATTGCTGCAAACATTTTGCCGCGCTGGGTTCGCGTATACTTTGCTGCTTCGCAGGCCGTAAAATTGCCGTATAAAGCGCAGCACAATATCTTGCTTCGGCCATGAGCAAAAGTTAGAAAAATAACTGTAAGCTTAGGATCTTAAATTATTAATGACACAAACGTCCATTAGGCTGAACAATTTCTTCTTTAAATTAAATATACGTTTGAAATCCACACCATTTACTAATGATAAAATGACTATTATACATCGTAGATCAAAGGAAACTTTCCATGCAAAAACATTGATGCAACTCTAATAATTTTGCAGCTGCTTTCCTAGCAAGTAGTTAAACGAACTCCATTCAGTACGTAAAAAGAAAAAATTCACAAATGGCTCAAATGTTCAAAACTTTTAGCAAAGCTTTTAAGCAGAGAGCGCATCACTGAAATTTTCACCGTCTAGTTATTCGACAAGGTTATTCAGTTAATTATGAACTCAAACAGATCGCGAGAGAAGGAAAAAGAAAAAGCTTGTCGGAAACACTGAGCTGGCTTTCTATTGAATACATTAAATGCGTTTAAAATAGACGATAAATTGGTAATCACTTAATCAGAATACAATGAATACAGGAAAACAAAACAGATCAGACCAAGTTGTTTAGTCAAAACAAGGGAATATCATGGCTTTTTAAAGCTAATATAATTCTTACAAAGCAAATTATGCATTTAATCTAGAATATTTATACAGTATTATTATACCTCTTCACAAAAACTATTTACCCAATTGTTCGTTAAGTACATGTATACGCGTGTGTGTGTGTGTGTGTGTGTGTGTGTGTGTGTGTGTGTGTGTGTGTGTGTGTGTGTGTGTGTGTGTGTGTGTGTGTGTGTGTGTGTGTGTGTGTGTGTGTGTGTGTGTGTGTGTGTGTGTGTGTGTGGCTGTGTGTGTGTGTGTGTGTGTGTGTGTGTGTGTGTGTGTGTGTGTGTGTGTGTGTGTGTGTGTGTGTGTGTGGAGTGTGTGAAAGTGCACTTGAAAAATCATCCTGGCGTGTAAGGATCAGGATTTAGTGAAATCAGGAGATATAATTTTTTGTCAGAACAATTAAAGGAGGTAACTCTTTATCTTATTCAATGTGTATTCTTTCATTATAGCTATAGAATTGTTAGCATTCACAAGAACATTTGTTAAACTGTGGAGAGCATCCCCCTTATTTAGGGATTAATTAAGTCGATAAAGTCCAGTTAAATGGATGATGGAGTGGATGTGTGTGCGTGCGTGTGGTATTAAATTTCCAAATCAGTCATATTAGGTCGTTCAAGGGAGATAACTTATCTCCCAAGCAAATAAACTTGGTTTAGAAAATTACCTATTCACAAAATTAAAATCTATTATTATATTATAAGAACTGTTTCCTAATTTTCTCAAGACTTCGCTTTAAAATTAAATTTCTAAAACTTGTTTTTATTTTACTTTTCAATATAGATCGTTATAATATTAGGCTTATTATTACATTGAAATAAATCTTAAATTGTCATGCACAAGTTGACTTCTAAAAAAATACAAAGCATTTACGTTTCTGTTTCCCATCAAAAATACACATATTAAACATAGAAATACATTCTTCATATTATATTTGTTAAAGAATGATACAATTATATAAGCATATATTCCCTCACATTAATATATAAGCATGAATAGTTCTCAGACACTATATATATATTAACATATGTATATATATATATATATATAACAGTATATGCGCTTTAGGAAATATGCAAAAAAACACAAAATATTTATGAAATTAACTACTTGATGGCAGGAGCTATTTATTTTTTATCTTATATAAGCCTCCTCCAGACACAACCCACATCTCTGCATTTAAGAAAATAGAATAATAATAATAGATATAATAAATTGTGCCAGATTCTTTAACAATATTCAATATTTGCTTACAGCCTCTAAATTTGTATCAGCTAGTTTATCGATTTATTTACTTTTCTTGCAGTCCTTCGAGACAAAAGCGTATTTTCTTAGCCATCAATATGAAATACCTATCTCAGATTGTATTTCACCAAATTCTGTATGCTGATTGAATCACATTAGCTATTTTTGATTCATTTGCATATATTTCTTCCATAGCAAATTCTCAACTTTTTATGCACGAATTCGATTTCTATTATTGCTTTATATGTTTCTGATAGTATCGTTGAACCAATGCGACCCTCGTATGCCAAGAGAATGATTTCTTGTAAGAATTAAACACTCAATGTCACCATGTATCTCTAACACTGTTTACTTAACTTTCAAATGTCTTTCATTGTTTTTGAATTGGATTTTCTTAAGAGATCAGTTCATGAAAGAATAAGCTTTTCCTTTTTTTAAAATACAACACTACATGTATTCGAATAAATGTAGTAAATGTTATATTGTGTATGTGTGTAATTATTAATGTTAATAAGATATAATTTTTTTAAATGCACATAAATTCATAATAAATTACAGATTATAGTTACTAGGAACCAAAATTAAAAGTGTAAAATAAAAAAACTATTAAACTTCAAGTATTACAAAGTTAGCAAACATATAGGAAAGAAAAATTTAAAAAAACATTAAAGTTGGAAAAAAAAAAGATTATCTATCTAAGACTTAAAACATCATATACACACAAAATATAATAATTTTAAAACGTCATCAATTGCTGAAATATAATGAGAATAGAAATTCAAATTAATATTAAGCATGCAAATAATTAAAATTTAAAATAGAAACAAGAGAGAAATTTAAAAGTGGAAACAAAGTTCAAAATATAGAAAATCTTACGAAGGCCTATAAAACATGTCAAGAGAAAAGGATTATAAAATTGAATTTCGAAATGAATAAATGTAATTCAAATACTCTCAGACCTGGCACGAGAACAGTGTGTTTATACTTGATTTACTTATCTAACTACTTCTTCATTGAATTATCTTACCTGTGTAAAAGGGTATATAAACCCCCCCAAAAGAATTAAGCAAAAATCCCAATTCAAAACAATACAGTGTCTTTCTGAATATCCTAGAATTCAAGAGATTGCTCTCATAGCATCGGAAATGGTTTCTTTTAAGTAAGCATCGCAGTTCATTTGACAACTGTCTAAATCTCAACTACTTGTATTCCTTGATCACGACGCCTTTCGTACCTTAAAAATTCTTCGTCATAACTTTTCAGCCGTGGAATCCTTCAACTTTGCTGGAGTAAGTCACCTTGGAAGCAATCTAATGAACTTTTGCTAGGTTTCTGGTGCATAATGATGGATCAGGTCTCGTGACGATGACAACTTGATGCAAAATGACGTCGCTAACTTTCGACATTAGTAGCAATCAAATTTTTTTATTTGCAGAAAATGATACTAAATCAAAACTAGCTTATGAATCAGTGTCTGTTGTTTCTCTCTTAACAGATTGCAACGCAATGGTAACATCTATAGTGCTTTTGAACCACCGTCGTGGTTCAACCAAACAAAATAATGTATAAACAAAGAAACAAATTAATTTAAACTAAAACTAAATTAGCAATCCATTAAAACCAATCTATTCATATTCCTATTCATCAATAAAATAATTTACCTTCAATGAAGTTATAAAACTAATACCACTCCAAAAAATACATAAGTGATGTTCTTAAACATTCCTTCCCAATATTAAGCAACAATTCTTTTTTTTTTTTCAATAGGCCTTAATCATAGATTACATAAATGCATTCCTAATAAATGATTGATTGATTATTCAAAACTAAAATAATATTTTCTTAAATTTGCTTATTCAACCAGAATTTTAAATTTACTTAAACCGTTATATTTCTTATTGTAAAGGGTTTTCAACAACCAAAATTCTTGGTAACTTAGAAAAAAATATCATATTATTAAATATCGTTATAAGACATGAAATAATTGTTTTTAAAAACTAAATAAGCATTCTTAAATGTAATTAAAATTCAGAGTATTTGTAATAAGATATTGTTCATAAAATATTTTCCATCGAATTAGTTTACGTGTTTAATTAAAACATTTCTTTAAAAAATAACTAAGCCCAGTAAATAATTATAAAATACATAATTAACATACCAACAATATATATATAAGAATGTAAATTATTATTAATGTAAAAAATTTAGACAATTTTTTGATTATACAAAATCAAAGAAATTGTTCCCAATTAAAAACATACAAATAATTATAATAGAAAAAAGCTAATGTTTATTCAAATACAAATTTTTTTGCTTTAAAATGTTAATAAAACATAGACAAACCACTAATAGAAATTATAATTCAGTTAAACACAAAATATACCAAAACAACATTGTATATCTCAAGAAAAAGAAGCAATGAAAACAAAAGAAGATTGTTGACAATGTAACATAAATACTATCCATACTTGTTTTTGAATGAAGTTCATGTTAAACTGGTTTTTTACGGATCCAAAACACAACACTTCAGTAATAGTATCAATTAAGCCGCTGGCAAGCCGCCTACGCTGGCGCTGCGGCTTTAAAGCACGCAGCCAGCGGTAGCAGGCAAAACTGCAAAACGCGCACCGCGCTTGGCCGGCAAGCGCGTGTTAGCGTGCATTGCTTATATATATAATTATCTTAATCATTTTTATTAACCGTTTATTAATAAAATATATGGGATAATTTACTTTAATGCAACTAGTAATAAACTCCTTATAAGCAATATTTTTTAGTTTTTGCAAGTGCCAAATTTTTTATTTTTTTTTGCTAGAATTAATAGTAATGCTTCTAAAATTAGAAATAATTGAAGCTACTCCCAGAAAGGTACCTCATCAATATGCAACCCAAAGCTATCTTTTCTTGTCATAAAAGTATTGCTAGTAATTCTAGGTTGTCTATTGTATTCATTTATGTATCTAAATATTACTTTTTCACATAATTGGTATTATTAATTTTGAATAGATATAAATATATAGGATAAAATATAGAAATTAATTTAACCTGAGTAGGCTTGTTGTAATTCAAAGCAAATTAGATCATCCATATATCCATAAAATAATAAAAGATTATCAAAATAAAATTAAATTCATAAAAAGTATAAGCAAAAAATTACCCCAGCTATTGTGCTCCATCCTTCTAATGGAATACCCTAAATAAAAGCTCATGACTGTATCTTCAAAAGTAAATATAATTTTTCCTAAGTACAATATTAATCAAAGCTTTTCGTTGTCATAAGTAGTAAGAAATCATTCTAATATTCATATTAAAATCCTTTATAAATAATTAACAATATCTTAAGTATTCCTCTATGTTTATCAAATTCAAAGAGTGTCAAGATACCACTTTACGATTAATAGAATATAATTTTTTGTCTTTTATTTTTCTTAGTAATATTTAAAACTATTTTAATGATACTTGATTTATTAAAGTAATTAACAGTATCTTTACAATAAGTAAGCCACTTTTATGTTATATATAAGTATTGCTGTAACTATTAATGACTATTGTAGAGATTTTGTAAGGTCTTTATGAAATTACGGGTAATAAAGATCTGAGGAAATTTAGTTTTATTAATTGTCAACTTTTTTTTTATATATAAAGCTGCCATTCAGGTTATTGATCTCAATGTCATAAATTATTTTCTAATAATCATTATTATCTTCTATAAGCTTTTCAATAGTTAAAATTAATGTTTACATATATATATATGAATTATAATTAACTTGTCAGCATAACAAATATTATCTTTTATTAAATCAAAATTTGTTTCTTATTATCTTGTATTTTAATCCATCTATAATTTTTTTAAAAAAAAAATTTACATCATTAATATATTTATAAATATAGTATTTATACTCATTAAATTCTTCAACTGGGGAACTATGATTTTAATGAAATGTATTTAATAATATATATAATTGATCTAATAAGAGATTCTTCTTTTCTTTTAAGGAAATAATTATTGTTGTTATCATAACCTAGAACTTGCATCAATATTTCATAATAACTCTCAATACTCTTTTAATTTGCCATTCTCAAATAACAGTAATGACATGTTTATGCTCTTTATAAATAAAATCTTTATAAATCACAGACTTAGTACATTTAATTTGATTATTATTAAAATTTGATCTTGTGTAGCCATTTAAAAGGCACATTTACACATTTTTCGTTATTTTAGAAACATTTTCCTGCAAGCTATTTTTCAATTTGAGTAATTACTCATGTTTATAAAATATATCAATAAAATTAATTTTATTAAAAGAACCATTCAAAAGGTATAGTAGCCAATTTGTACAAAGCCATTTGTTGCCTTCAAGGTACCGCTTAAACTGGCCTGCTTAGGCATTGCTTGTACGCTCTGTACCATTTCATAGCACTTTAAATAGCAAAGCAAACATTGCAGAAACATTACCACCATGCCGCCTGCCAAAAAAGGCGCGTTTGTAGCAGGCCGCCGCCATGCCCGTCGCCAGCGTATGCCATTCGCTTTGCTTATCGCGCCGCGAGCCGTAGAGGCAAGGCGGTAGGCCAAAGCGCAGAAATGAAATTGAGATTCAAAATTTCAGAAAATTTGAATGATTTATATCGGGTTATAGTTACAAAGTAACCCACCTCTAGCCTGGATGCAAGAAGCTACCACACAAGGTGGCGCCAGTGATAAAGCTCTGACGATCTCCTGTGAGTATTTCTTGCTACATTTGCTCCAATTATCAGGATAGATTAATCAGCATTCCTGGAAATTCAGTCACTTTCCCATCCTGCTCCCAGACATATCGAAGGGAGAGAGATCTACAGGCTGGCCAAAGAGGAAGTGTTGGCTGTAAAGACAGTTCATAGCAACACGTGCCCGTATGTGGTCTGATATTATCATTAACAAAATAAGGCCAGGAGGTACTGCGAAAGAAACAGTAGCAAAACAAGTCTCAGAATGTCGTCTATGTACCGATGTGCTATAAAGTGTACCTCTAATGACGACAAAGGGTTCGACTATCAAAGGGAAATGGCACCCCAGACCTTAACTCCCGGTTGAGAGGGTTTGTGTGATGATCAGCCAGAGTTCAGGATCAGCACCTGCCTGGGGCGTCTCCAGTCGTCTCCGATTATCGTCAGTTGGAAGCAGGATTCGTCGCTAAACACTCTACGTCCCCAGTCAGCATCATTTCCAACACCAGACAGGCCAGAAGCACCACACAATTCTGTGGCTCGTTGGTAAGAGCACAGACGTGTGTAGCAGGGGAGTACTAGATTGAGTACAAGAGGTAGGAATCTCGCTCTGTCAGCCATCTGGCAAGTGGTCATCTTGGACACTCGTGTGCAGGTCGTAAGTCTACGATGGTTGATAACGTGAATCGAGCTGTGACATTGTTCGACAATCACTCTGTCCTCCCCGATCTACTTTTGTGGCCCTAGGTCAGCCGCTACCATCGCAATACTGATATCTGTCATTGTCACTTACATTCTTGCCAGCATCTTCAATCACCCGCATCACTTTAGCCAGCCGACGAATTGATTTTTCGATGTGCCCCAACCTGCACTCTTTCAATCCAGTAGTACGGCCTCTTTCAAAATCAGCGATTTGCTCGTAACAGGCTCGAATACTGCGGAGAGGCATTTTTTCCCAGTCGTTGAAAGCCATCACAAATCATGATATAACAGAAAATTTGACCATCACATTTAGAATCCTTCTTATATACACTAGCTAGTGCATAGTTCCAGCCTTCTAACTACTATTCCATTCATTGGACTCCCATTTTAATCATTTGTATTCGATCCAAATGTCTTTGCATACGAAATTTTGTACAATCAGGCAACTCTTTCTTGGAGATCTTTTTTTTTTTTTTTTTTTTTTTTTTTTTTGTTATAAAGTGTAGTTATGAAATCAGGTAAGAGTAAAATATAAAATTTGAAACAAAACATTTTTAAGATAAAATATTAACATTAAAAATCAAAAACATTATTATGAATATTTTGATCTATGTATACATAATTATATACACAGTAATCTCTTGATAATCTGTCAAATATGGGACTCCTGTACCACTAGATAACCGAAAATGCTAAATTTCAGGAAAATAATTAGTAATAATGCATTTAAAAATAAAAATCTATTTATCTTTGAATAAAATTTAATATAGAACACACAATAAAGTATCAAACACATGAAATAACTAAAACTACAAAAATGTACTATTTTGCACTGAAAACTTACATGACTCAATTGAAATAGAAGGCATAAAACAATGTATGTGAGACTTGTCTACTGAGTAAAGTAGGATTACTTGTTTTCCCAAAAACTGGATTAAAGAGGGAGTACTGTACTTAACAATGGATATATGTTATTTCAGAAAACAAGCAATATTGGATTCTTTCACTTAAACTACAGACAACGCAACCTTCTCATTTTATCAAACGGATTTACAGATGGTGTAAATTTGTAAATTTTGAATTTACATAGAACTAGATCATCAAGAGTGATATTAGTGACGAGCCTCATATTTCTGAACTACGGACAGGTGACAAGGATGACACATGAGCTGGTAACTCCCTCTTCGAATTTCCAAACCAAAGCAGCAATACTCAGTTCCACTTAACGGGAAAAAGTCCCCCTCCCCTTTGTTTGAAAAGTCGTATCTGCAGAAAATCAGGATTTATGGACGCGACTGAACATAGTAATTCACTAGAATGCAACCATGACCATTTCGGTATTTGTATAAAATCCTATCGATTAAGAAAGATAGTGAAAATCCAGTGAAATTTATACCAATCCTTTTCTATTCAATTGGATCGATCCAATCATTGTTTGGAGACATTTTTTTTTATTTTGTCAAAAACGGTGGATAGTATTGTACATATTCAACGTCTAAATAAAAAAAATGCAACAAACAATAAGTGATAGACCTCCAATTTAGAGCCGCCATTTAGAGACGAGGATTACACCTGAGCTTACATCTCACTACCAAGAAATTTTAACGGCGATCTAGAACTTTATTAAACAATCAGAAAATGCTTAATAAGAAAAGAAAAAAGGGCTTTTTCATTTTCAGAAAATGAGCATATTCACAAATATAATTTTCCAATGTTCATTCTATGAATGATTGAAAGATTTTTTTATTTCTCTTTAAAAATTATGCATAAATTTAAAAAATTAAATTTAATAAAGCCGTGTTTTTTCTTTCCCTAAACAGTTTTTTTTTTCTATTGATTATTTATCAACGTCAAAAATAGAGGCAACACGAGGGGTGTTGGTGACGAACCTTGCAATTTTGAGTCTCGGTCAAGTCACGAGGAAGACACTTGAGCTAGCACTCCACTCGTCATATGGGAGGATTTGGAGCCTCGACAGATTTACCGTTTTTTAGCACTGGCTACAGGGCTGGGGATCATGACCACTCTTGGCTACCACAGCCACAAAAATTAGAACAAAGTGTGAACTTCAACATTGCAGTCTGACCCTCTTTTCTGAACCCGGGCATGGTGAAATATGATAAATAATTAATTGAAATAATATAAATAGAAATTTTAAATAAATTAAAATTATAAAACAAAATTTAATAAATAATATATCAGCCATGCTACACGATGGGTCTCCTTTCGCGGTTTTAAAACTCTCGATTCCTTAGCTTAAAGGAAACAACAAAACCTTGAGCAACGAAAACAAATAAACCATTCTATGAGCTCGAGACCATGTCCGCTCAGCTCAAAGAAATTATCATGTAAGCAGAGTGTAGTATTAAAAATATTATCTAAGAACGAAGTATCAAAAAAAGTTATTTATTATTAACAAAATCGAAGCCTTACAAATTTTTTTCTGTCTTTTTATTTAACTTTGAATTTATTCCACTATTGTAGGTAGTATGAAAGCTTAGAGAAAATTACAATTACATTTAAAAAAACTATCTCACAGTTTTCAATACTCTTCAATAAATTAGCAACTCGATATGCTTCAAAAAATTTAATTTTGGCAAAAAGTACCAATTAAATATAAAAAGACTAAGCTAACAAAAATAGATTAAAATAGATAAAAGTGACGTTGATCTCTAATCAAGTCACTTTTTTTTTCATTTTTGTCTATGGAATGTTTTTTAAAAAAGAAAGATTCTTCTTGCACATAATATGTCTATGAGAATTCATTTCAACAGAAAATTATTATAAAAGAAAAAAGCATGCGTAGCTATAAAAATCAATGTTTAGTATAGTGCGAATCTAATGATTATAGTCTTGTCAAAATTGACTGTTGCTATTCGAAACTTAAAACCCGTTGTAAAGAATGTAGCAGTTGCTCGATTCTTAGGCTAAAATGACACCAAGTAACACTTTCAATTGTCTAATAATAGAAAAACACAGAAAGGAAATTGAACATAAGAAAAATATTCCACATTTTTTACCTTATAAAATTTTATTATATCCAACTTTCGTTTTACTATAATGATGATTCCGTTATAAGAGTTTCTCGGGCGTATTTACTCAACTAACACTTTAGATACTCATATGATGTTAATTGATTTGAAAACCTTTTTTATAAATGAACCATCACTTATGTAAATTGTAATAGAGGTATTGAAACGTAGTGAATAAGGATGAGGGATATTTGTAATATTAATATCATTTATAAGTAGGCGTGAGTTAAATAGTGAGAGTTGTGGAATACAACAAGTTATCACAAGTTTACACCGAAAAAATCAGACATGAACTTCGTTGAGAAGAGTAAAAAAGACATAGAGAGAGAGAATATTAAGTTAGTGGGTGTGATAATTTATGATCGTTTATTAACATAGTACTGAGAAGCAACACGAGGGCTATTTGTAACGCACCTCGTGATTCTGAACCTCAATCAAATGACGAGAATGACACTTGAGCTGGCAGTTTCCTCCCTAAATGTCCACACCGCGTTAATGGGAGAACTTGGGACCTTAACCACAACTCTAAAAGAATTTTAAGTGTTGATTTTCTTAAGGTGGAATAATAAATTTCAGAGTTCGAGGTTAACTTACCCGATTAATTTGAGTATAAAGGTTCAGTGACAGAACTGATTTAAGACTGTTTTAAATATTCGTTAAAAATGGGTTCAATAGATAATCCCCGAGGCACCCTAGAGTTCTTTCTTTCCCATGGTGTTTTCTGTCTTCGGTAAACATGGGTGACGCACCACCAGGATACCCAAGCGATCCTTTTCTATCTTCGACACTCCTTCTTGTCAAATTTTTTATCTTTTTCCCATATTTTTCAAACTTCTCGATCGCAGTTACATCTTTTTTGGCACAGCTTAGCCACATCTGGCTCGTGCTCCAATAAACTTCACTTTCACTCACTCTTTAAATGAAGCAAATGCTGTGTAACTATGTCTGTGATAGATCTATACCAGAGGTGAATATATCTATAGATCTGTGTTCTGTGACAGGTCCATAACGAGTTTTGAGTAAAGTTTCGATTACTACATAGAAATAAGCCAGAGATATCTGGATAAAATTTATTCTGCATATTAACTTATCCTTATGTACATAATGTTGTAAATTTCAGCTATTCATGCTAATTTGTTTTCAAGAAGCTATATATTTAAATAATCTGTAGTATTGTAAAATTTTAATTGTTATTCTACGATATCGTAAGGTTTTTATTAATCGTAAAAGTAATTTAGATGGATACTGAATTTTAGTTTGTTATTCCAAGGACTTCTCTAAATAGTTACCATCTCTTCTATAAGTAATCATTTCTTTCAGTGTTTCTTGACCTTTTGAATTCCGTCATTGTACAACAGATTTTGAACTCAGTCTTCTAGTTACTGTGGATTTCTCGTATCTAGGTCTTTCTGAAACCAAATAAATTAGCCTGAATAGCTGTAATTTACAACATTATGCATATAAGTATCAATTTATATGTAGAATGAATTTTTTCGAGATATCACGGTTATTTCTCAGTAATAATTAAAACTTTTTGCTACCTCCTCGTACGTCGCTTTTTCTATACGCAACTAAAGCTCATATGAAAAAAATTTGAAACAGATAACTTAAAAAAATCCAGATAAATAATGGGCATAACTTGCTATTTCATTTTGGAGTAGTTCCACTATACCGTCGATTTGAGCCCAAACCAATTTCGTTGCTGAGAGATAAAATAATCACTAATAAAATAGTAATCATCATCAAAGCACTGTTATAAGCATATAACGTGGGAAAGCACGTTTTTACTAACATCATCTGTGAAAAATACGTTTTATTGGTTTTGGTGAAAAGCAGACTGTATATCGAAGCTGAGTCATCATTTCAAAAGAAATATTCTACTGAATAAAAGACACGTTTTTCGAGTGAGATTCAATAATTTTCAAGTTCGAAACAAAAACATTTTAGTTGCAAATAAACTTTCTTAACGTCCTCTGAATTATGTTTTATTTCCAAGATACCTCTAAAATTTCATTGATAGCATGAAAGTCATATATTTTTTTATTTAATACGTGATTAATAAATTAAATATTTTTAAGTAGAAACTATACATGTGTGTATGGAAAAAATGTTTATCCGGAGAATCAAAATTCACACAAGGTATTAAGGAATAAAATATTGTGTGTGCTTGTGTGTGTGTGTAAATTAATTCTCCGAATAATCTTCATGATTTTTTATATATTGTGGAATAACCATAGAGATACAAACATTTATTAAAAGATCGATTTCTGTTTTTCTTGTAATTTATTCAGGAAATAAACAATATGAAGAATGTAATAAGGGAAAAAATAATTAAAAGTAAATTCCTATTTTATGGATTACTTGCAACAATATCATTCTAAATATTACAAATGAAATTGATCAAAATATATATTTACTTTCAAATATTATTAGGACTTTTGTTACATTTTATATTTAGTAATAAATATAATTTTTTTAACGTTTCAGAGAAAATCTTAACTCTTCTATTTTTCCCACTATACAATACGTGATAGTGAGAATGCAACACCATGAAAGCGTACACAGAAGATATACAAAATGCAGGAAAGATGCTGTGCTCCTATTTATATTCCAAAGATGCGAAGTGCGTTGCTTTCTGGGACAGGCGAAACGAGATACAAGGAAAGAAATCTGCTAAGTGTCGACAATAGCTGCGCTGCTCCATTGTTCAGAATACTCTTTTTGGAAATTGTTTTTCGTTGCTGAGGAGACGTTTAGTTCTGAGAATACTACAACGCTGAAGACCGAAGTACTTCCAGCAGACAGACGAGTGCACCAGAGGAAAATTGATCGGACTGAGAATAGTAGGTTCGTTCCTACGCCTAATCGCAGCGGACAGGCACCTATACGTGTCCACCGTATACCAACTGTAGCAAAGATGGTTGCAAGAAAGAAATGATTTCACGTTCCAGCGGTGATGGAACTATCAGAGAGACGACAGCACGCTAGAACCGACGCGTTTGCAAGCTTGCGCTGCAGAGACATTTTGAGACAGATGCAGGACGCTCTTGATGCTACCATATTGAGTAGGACCGTTATTCCTCAATTGGCATCCGGAGGCCTACATTTATGGCTTTCGTTAAGAAGGCTGCCATTGAGTCAAGAGCACAGGCGCCTTTATATGCGATGGTGCCGTAATAGAGTCACGTGGACATCGGAGTGACATAATGAGGTATTTTCAGATGAGTCAAGCTTTTGTTTAAGCTTGATGATAATTGAATAAATGATAGCCATTGTGTACGACTCTGGCGGCGACCTAGTCACAGGTCCAATCTAGCGGCAACTGTAGAACATCATAAGGGGAATGCTTTATACTAGTCCGATATTTCTCACTTCGTTTACAACCGTTTTTATAAGATATCAAAGATACTTTTACCGGAGCACGATCCGAGTAAATCCACAGTGGAGCAAAATTTGACCAGATAGACTCCGTTTTTATGCAAGTAACTCCTGCACATTATTCAAGGCCTTTATACTGACAATCTCACAATTACTGAAACATTTCTATCAATATCACTTGACTATAGCTATTCATTACACTTCTAAAGTTCACCTAATTTGCATAACCAAGTTTCATTTAGTTGGAAAGGAGTTGGAAACTTAAATATAAAGTCGGGGAGAAACCCAGATGTTAGTTAAGGGGACAATTTCGCGGATAACCTTTATTGCAAAATGAAAAAGAAACATGTTTCGAAGCTGTATGAAAAACTATGCAAAAATATTCCTTCCCTTCACATTGAAGTGTTTGTCCGATTTAAAATTTGTATCGTATTGAGGAAATAGGATTGATAAGTTTTTAATACGTTTCCTTCTACTACCATGGAAAAGATTTTTGGTGCTATAAATAGATTTATTTTCATTCAGAACTATGCGGAAGTAACGAATTTAAGATTCGAATCTGTGATACTTTAACTGATAAGGTAAACCTATTCATCAAAAGGTTATGGCCTTTCGACCGTAAAAATATGAAAATCATATTCAACAAGACTACAAGACCCTTTCGCTGCAGATGATGTTATAGTAACAGCCGTAGAATTTAAGATGAATGGAGAATCTAACTGTGTTGTCAAACCTCCAATAACACTGACTTTACATTTTGTATCAAAGGGTTTTACAATGCCATGCAAACAATGCGAGTACAACATACAGTTGCTCCTACCAACAATAGATCAACTTATTTATGCTGTTTGTACTGCATTCATTGCATTAAATATCGAAGCATTAAGCGACGCTTTCTTGATTTTCCATCAAGTCATGGAATGTACTACGCAGATTGGTGGGACTAATAATTATAAACTGCTACTCATGAGAAAAGCAGTGTTTTGGCATCAAACCACGCACCCAGAATTCATTAATTGTACCAGGGAATATATTAATGTGGTCCATGAAACAATAACTAATTATAAAAACTAAATAAATAAGAGTAAACTATAAATTATTAAAGTAGACAATTATTTCTTATTCGAATATTAAATCTTAGCAATGTAAATATACTTTAAGCAAACTAAATGTAATTATTACAATCATAAAGTATTAAAACGTCAATCTTTTGAACCTAACACCATGCATCCTTTATATTATACCCACACATTTTTGTTGACACCATTTTCTCAAAACACCTTGTTAGCACATGTTAAAGGAAAAGAAATTAATATTGTCTTTCCTAATTTTATTTTAGCAAGTGCTAAACCTTTTTTTTGTTAAGTTCTCTAAAAAAATTGAATTATTCAAAATAAATATTAATTAGACTAAAGTTAGCGTACTTCCGAACCCCAAGCTCTATATATGAAATTACTATCAAGAAAAGAAAATATCTTCTTCAAATTCCAAATGCATTTTTATTTTCACGAGCAAAGCATTCCAAAATACAAAATTATCGCCAATTTAACAACAAAAAGAATAAAAACAGATAGTAAAAATAACGATAGTAAAACTAATTTTAATATTTAATTTAATAAAGGATTCATAAGAATCAATTATTAAATTAAATATTTAAAATGTCTAAACGATAAATTATTAAAGTAGGCAATAATAATTTGTTTGGTTAATCAAATAAAAGCAGACGATAAAATATTAAGTTAACTACTTCTTATCAATGAAAATATACCTTAAACAAACTTAACATAATTATTACAATCATAATGTACAATAATGACTATCTTTTGAGCCTAACACCTTGCATCCTTTATTTTATGCCCACACGTTTTTGTTGATTCCAGTTTCTCAAAACAACAACGTGTTAACACATTTTAATAACATGTAATACATACAAAATAAAGGTTAAATAAATGCTTATGATGTACATAATGCATTCCCCAATCCATAAAAATTCTTTTCCTGCCCTGAGAATATAGAACATTTCAATGCGAAGAAAATATTTCACAACCGAATCTCATTAAAATTTAAATATTTCCATTTTTTTTCTGTTTTAACATATTAATATCATACAATCTTCATAATTATTTCTCATCCAATACATTGAAACCAACAAGGTCAAATAACATTTGTTTTTAATACATACATTCACACAACAACAAAATGAAGCTTAAGTAGACGATCATAACAGTGCTTCATAACTTTATTTCTTTCAACCAATTTATTTTAAGAAACTTTAAAGTTTATTTGCTGTCCAGACAGCATCAATAATAATAAAATTATTGAAAACATTTTACTTCTTTAATATTTGAACTTTTGCCATTTACTTATCATGGTGCTTGTTAAAGGAAAATTCATTTTTACGTAAGTATGCGACTGCAAAGTTTGATCTGCATTAATTTTGAAATTAAATGTACTTATAAAGGAATTTTAACTTATTGCATTTAAATTTTAAACCACTTATTTCCTTGCTATTAAAATGCCTTATTTTGATATAAAAATATAAATTTTGTAATTAAAAAACAACTCTTGAACATATATAATTATATATATATCGATCAAATTTCAATACAATCAAATTCCATTGAACAAAGCTTTGTATTTAAGTATGCTTTCAACATACATTTTTGATCGTGTAAATGTGGCCTCAAGTTCATAATTTAAGTTCGCTTTACCCAAATGCTCATTAAAAAATACAAATAGTCATAAGTTAAAGAAATGAACAAGTCTGTCTTATTTGCTACAGGGTGTATGTAGAGTTTTAATTTAGTACGTATGATCAATATTCTATTTGGAGGAAAACCCAATATATCAAGCGAAAGTACAGGTAACCCAGATGATAACACGGTAATTAAGTTCTTAAAAAAGGGTATGTTATGCGAATTTGTGTTATATTAAATAAATAAATGGTTCAAGAAGCAAGTTCATGTTCCGAAAATTAAAATCTTGCTTTATTTTATTTTTGACTAAGAGAAATATGCTTATTAATAAAAGAGATGAATACATAATCGATCTAATTTTTATCTCACTTAATAATTACGTTCAAGCTAACTTTTAATTATAATTAATATTAATTATATCATTCAGTCGAATTTCTCTAACCGGATATCCCCGGGACTGGATTAGTGATATCTATTTATATATTATCTAGAAATTGAAAATAGAGTGAAATTTCAATTTACACTTACCACAAATGAACTCAGGATTAATATTCAGAATTATATATATATGTGTGTATTATATAATTAATTAAACATTTATATGTTTGATGTATAAACTACGTGATGTGAAATAAATTATGTAGGCATAAATCCAGCATTCACATTGGAGTCTTTATTTCAGTTATGCATGTGTATTTGGGATTCAGTATCAATATAAAGGCAATCCACTTATATGCTTAAAAAAATTAATTTATCTAGTCATTATTTCGTTGTCAATATGAAAATTCGTTGGAACAGAATTTATCCACTTACACGGTATTCACTCACAGACGGCTAACTGTAATTAAGATAAATATATTTTGCCACGGAAGATTTTCAGAAATCATGTCAGTGATCTATTATCATGTTATAACAATACTAATGTTCAAGAAGTGACGAAAACCGCTCGAAATAATTGCCAATATAAAGATCTCTGAAAGAACCAGACGTTTTACTGATGATAATTTACCAGTTAGCGATCATCATTGTTAATAAAATTATCAGAATCATCAGCTTTAAATATTTAATTTCTTGAGAAATGTGAATGAACATTCCCAAAGTATAAAACTCTTTTTCTAGAACTAAACCCGTATCTCGCAAAATATTGATTTCATTTAGTACTTATAAAGCGAAATAATTCGTCGAATGTAACACCAACTTTAAAATAAGACTTTTCTACTCGAAAACTTGTGTATACATACCATTTTCGTATGTTACATACTGACAATACCGTTTGACTGTGTGAACCCTGCATATTTCAAGTAAAATAACGTTTTTCTTCTAAAACGAAGTAAGGCAGCTACGGAAAGTGATAAAGCTGACGACAAAGAAGTTATTACAATACACCTTCACAAGAGTGGAAAACGCCGCGTAAACAAACAACAAGGCATTAGAAAGAAAACACCGCGCGGATTTCAAGCATTTTCTTACTTTTCTTTCCCTTCTAAAAAACTGAGAAAAAAAAAATAAATCGCAATGATTTTTGATTTTCGAAGCCTTTTCTTTAACGGTTCTTTTAACTTAGAAAATGTTTATAGCGAAGTAACTTAAATTTTATCGACACGAAAAATGCGGCGAAACTGGAAAAAGAGAAAATACGCACTTTTTTCAACGAATTTGCAGTTAATACTTCTGACAAAAAGCATTATGTTTGAATAAAACTATCTTAGAGCTTTACAGGAAGTAGTACGGTAAATAAATAAACAGTAGAGTAGTTGCAAATGTATCACAAATTTGTTAGAGAATCAGAATATAAAAGTTGACATGTGTAACAGAACAATAAGAGTATTTTAAGATCTCGCATAAATGATGTCTATAAAATTTAAATCATGAAAACTCAAATTTATCAGATCAATTTAAGCTGAAATTAATTAAATTAAGTTTAGATTAACGATATGAAAAGCTGACTTCTGGCGAAGGACTCTCAGATGACAAAGACATAATTTAATATACACTGGTGGTCAAAAGTAAGAGAATTTTCCGATTTTCTCTACAACTACTGGACAGGTTTTAATGAAATTTGGTTTGTATATAGGGTTGGTATTGTACAAAAAAATAACCCTTCAACAGATGTAATACACATGCATGGTAATGTGTAACATTCATCGGAGTCTCCAGATATGAAACAGCAGTTGCAGAATAGAACAAAAAAGGGTTAATAGGAAGTATGGTCCTCTCTTACAGATACACAGGCCTCACACCGTAATTTTATGCTGAAAATAAGGGAGTTTATAAGTTTCTGAGGCAATGGGTCCCACTCGTTCAGCAACACTGTTTTCAGGTCTCGAATGGTTCTCTGAGGGAGGTTGCGAATAACAATTGCCCTCCCCAGAGAGTCCCAGGCATGCTCTATAGGATTGAGTTCTGAAGATCTGGCTGGCCTATCCATCCGGCGAATATCCTTACTTTCCAGAAATTCGTCGAACAGATGAGCTCTATGTGGCCTTGTGATGTTATCCATTAAAAAGAAATCAGGACCAACTGCACCCCTGAAAAGGCGAGCATAGGGCTACAAGACCTCCTCCCTATACCTCTCAGCAGTCGCAGTTCCTCTTTCAAAGACATGGAGAGGTATGGGACCATCCAACATGATGCCTGCCCAGATCATCAAGCCTCCCCTGCCTCAATGGTCGATTTCTCTGACATTGGAGGGCAAATAGATGGTCCCTGGTTCTCTCCATATTTAACTACGGCGAGAATCACTGGTTAGGCTGAACTGGGACTCATTAATGAAGAGGAAGTCACCCATTTATCCATGCTCCAATCTCTATGATCTCTGCACCATTTTAAGCGGACTCTCCTGTACGCAGAATTGGGCAGGATGCAATCAACAGGTTTTCTTGCAAACAGCCCTCTTTCATGAAGTCTTATGGGAACAATCACCCTTGAAACTGAGGTTTCTGTGGCCGCATACAACTCATGAGAGACCTGAGAAGCTGTAGCATCTCTGTCACGCCTCGCTATAATGGAAAAAGGGGCGATCTTCTCTGGCCGTCAAGACACTTGGATGACTTTGCCCAGGCTCTCTCGATAGATCCAGTATCCTTAAACACAATCCAGTATCCTCCGCAATGCTCTAGCAAACGAAATGCGGATTTTGGCACGTGTGCTTATAAATCCAGTTTTTCGACTAGTTCCTCCCACACACACGTATACGCTTGCGTATTCGACGTACAAGATTTGCATCTTTGTTTCGAAGCAGTATTTTTACATTTTGTTCAATTTTTTTCATGAAATTTGACAAAATATGCAAACTCTCTTAATTCTGAACACCATTACCTTTATCTATACATTCTTAAGACAGTGATAGCTGAGCGATTATGATCACAAACTCGTAAACAGCGATATTTAAGTCGTTCCTTGAGTTCAAAGAATAATGGAATGTATCAAAACGTTAGGAAATTCCATGGTGAATGGAATTAGACCTAAAAATCGTCTGTAATGTTAATGATTGAAGAGAGAGAGAGACAAACTCAACATCAATCCCTCAAATATAACATCTTCAATTCAAGATTAGGAGATATATTGCCAACTGCCATCGTATAGATTCTAGCGTGAAACATTAATTCTATTTAACAATTTTTTCAACTGCATTTCCAAATTTCTCTTAAATGTAGTTTGGAATAATTATGGTTATTTCACCTTCAATCGAACTCGAATCCAAAGCTCTCACGTGGAAGGAAGTAGAAATTTCAATAGTGAGCGTGTTAGAAATAGGATGTTCCAGTTCAGGTGTCCTCCCCGTTATCTGAACATGTTATGAAATTACGATTTCCCAATCAGTAGTCCATTGTGTCTAAAATAAGCTGTCTTCAAACCCTGTATCAAGGATTCATAGAAGCTGTAGAATACTGCCAAGTTTGTGATTTAGTTTAACATAGTATACATAGTTAACTAACCAATATCGATCAACAACCTAATTCTAAAACATTGCAATTGATGATCACGTCAAAAAGCGGGATCGATGCTGTATTTCCATCAAAACCTTGCTGTAACGGGTGAAAAAAGAGTTACCGAATCAATGGGACCGAGCCTCAAAGTCATCATCGTATATAATGATGAATTGTAAAGAGAGTAAAAATCATTTCAGGTCTCATCCTTTTTATTTGGCTGGGTTTCGCAGAAACTGGTGATTATGACTTTAAATAGAGGTCTCCTTGTCCTGTTTCCATCAAAACTTTGTCATTAAGGAATAAAGGAGTTACTGCACTTTAAACGGGATGGAGACTCAAAGTCATCACAGTGCATGTAAAAAATTTGAAAGTGTGAGAATCGGTACAGATATCATCCTCTTCATTTGGCCAGGGCTCAAAATTACAAGATCTGTTGCCAATAGATCTCAAGTAGCACTAAATTGATGCTAATTGAAACTATTCCACATGACAGTCTTCTGTTGAAGAAAGCTTTTAACCAATGGCTCATCTGGTCAATATTCATTAGGTATTAGATTAACATGCATCACTAGCTGTTTGCGCATCTTATAATCTCTTAATTTTTGGAGTTTTATTTGTTTGATTTAACGTCCTCTGAAGAGCCATATGTATGATATTAACAAAGAGTTATTATTTTTAAGCCACAATGATTAATTGAAGAAGTAGACATTTAAATGGATACCTTATTCTTCCCAATTCCGCATTACTCTACTTGTAGACTTTTATACATTTCATATTCAGAAGTTGTAACGCCCCGTTATTTCTACCTTCCTCTTACATTTTCAATTTATAAGAGTCTCTAATCAACTCGGACAAATGAATATATAGTTGAACGTTGATTACCAAGTTATTTCTTTCAGATTTACAAATATTTATTATTTAATACTGAACTGCTTTATCAGCGGAAATTAACCCCAATACTCGTCTGACTTAACGTTTAAAATAAAAAAGATTGCTTTTCATACCAAACCAATCGTGTTTGAGTCTCATAAGAACTACAGATGAAAGCTCGAATCCTTGATTATTTGTAGATTTTGTCTGGATTCACTCCAAAGGATCCCAACTCAATGCAGATTTTATACAGATGTTTCACCTGATAACTTCAGCTTACTATCTCTATCACTCACTAAACCACCAACTTCAGTATTAAACGCTTCACTGCTGCTATTCCTCAATTCAATTTATTACAATTCAGTAATTCTAATTCAAACTACAGAAGTCACATTCCATTTATTGGAAGAAATTTTTGAATTCAAACAACATCACAAAAAGTCTCCTAAGTGAAGTGAAGTGAAGGAAAAAACGAAATGGAGTCCACGTAATAAGACTTCCCATTGTTCTACGTGAGGTGTCTTTGTTGGAATCAGGATTCGAATCTGCGACTCGACATGAATATTGCCCGTTTACGAAGCTCGTAATTACAGCAGTCCCTATTCTAATTTCAACGTACAACGATCTTTCGCAAGAAGGAATCTCGAACCCCTTTCTCAACCCTTCGCTTACTGAGCAACTGTTAAGTAGTGATCGAGACTAAAAAATATATCAAATAAAAGGAAAAACAAAACTTTTATCAAAAGCGTTACTTTTATTATGCAATACAAAAACATTACGAAAGAATTTCTTATTTAATTGCTCCTGAGTAAAAATAGTCCAGTAAATCCTCAAATGGAGCAATAACAATTCGAATCGTTAAAATGTATTTTAACAAGATGTCTGCACCAATAAATTTAAAGTCTTAGAAGGAAAAACAAATTCAAAAAGATCTGTCAGATAAAGTCTCAAGTTGAAAAGTAGATATTTAAAATTCTCTCAAATGCTTAATGTAATTTTAAAAAAATCATTAATTTTGTATAGCAAAAACTGTAAAAATCGATTCTAAATGTTTTTTTTCCATGGCTTTAAAATCGATATGATTAAATTAATTTCGTATCATACTATTGCCATTTTCTTAAAATACACAAGAATTAGATTTAGCGTGTTTCGTTTGATGTCCCATTTTATTCACACTACTGTCTATTAGAGACAGAACTTTTATTCTAAGCTTTGATCAAATTACAAAATTGACTCTTAAGTTAGCTCTTCGTTACCTCACTCCTTCCACACCATATCACGTCAACGTTACTACAGTCGGACCCCGTTAACATTCGGAGCATCAACACGCGAGTCTGTTTTACGCGCGGATTTACTGCAGCTCTCTCCATTAGCAATCGCTAATGATATCCTTCTAGATATTGTGACGTCAGAATTCTTATGTTTCCTTATATGAAATTAAGATTAATTTTTTGTTCAGATGATGTCACCACTTCTTGCTATGAACAAACATTAATACCTTTTTTTTCTGTTTTATTTGTATAAATCACTGTTTTTTGCAATGTGAAATGTTCCAGTTTTGGTTTGTTTGTTTTTGCAAGACATTATTTTCAAGTCTCTTGTCAATAAGATAAAATATTCTTTCAACCATTTGTATTGGTCAAATTTTAAGAGTTACAGTGTGTGTGTGTGTGTGTGTGTGTGTGTGTGATTTCTATTATAATTAAAAACATTGTTGGAAGAGTGTAAATGTAAATAAAAGGCTTATACGATCGAGAAAGAAACTCAATGCTATCAAAAAACAAATCCGAAAAGATACAAGACAAGCTGAACTTAATCTACCGGAGTCAACACTACGTGTATGGTTAAGAAATGAGAATAAAATTCATAAGTTTGTTAATAACGTTGATAATGGTAATGGAGTGGTCAATAAATGGTCTAGGACATCTTGACAAATGTTTGTTCAATTTCTTGATTTTTTGCTCAATTTATATTACCAGTACAACTCGCGATTCATTTAACTCAAGACTTAATAACCACAGACTTCGACTGCAATGTATTAAAAGAGCCAAACAATATCTTAAGCGAAAACGAGAATTTAATTCATGCCATTTAGCTACCAAGCAAATGTTAAGGTGAAAAGGAGCAAAGATATCCTTTGCGAGGGATTATCTTTGTGACATTGGGCATCAATGTGACGTCTAGGTACGTTACTTGTAAATAAGCGGGTGGTTCGAAAAGTACTTGTATTTGAGGACAGATAGCACTATTAAGGAAATTGCTGTTACCATTGGGTGCTGCAACCTATTAAGCGAAATCGAAACAAATATGATATTGATTCATAAGTTAGTTTTGATCTTGTCATTTGTTGCCAAATCAAAATTTGATTGTTGTCGCGTCAAGTTGTCAACATCAATGAGACCTATCTTAATCATTATGAAGTGGAAATCAAGCTGAAATTAACCCGTTGGGTTACTTACATTGAATATTTTCCCAAAAAAATTGTCTCATTGGCTGGAAAAGTTATTACGAAAAATTTTGGAGGTGTGAAAGGCTTCGTGGTTACAAATACGAATAACTGAGACTTAGACACAGCTGTCTAGCGAGAGATGATGCGTACTAAAAACAAACCATTTTTGATGCTACCCTCAAGTCACCCTCGCATTTCATCCATCTTAAGTTAATAAATTTCAGACACTAACTACCAAATCCAAAGAATCCTTAAATCAAGTTCATAATTAACTTTTTAATATGATAGAATAATTCAAAATCAAGATATTTATGATACTTGTGAAGCAGATCTTCAAGCATCCACTACAAAATATTAATATTTTAAAATGTTATTTCATCTTGTCACCAGACTATCCAGATCCAAACCGGTACTAAACGAGTAATCTAAATCCGACCAGATATTCATCTTCCGATGTTCCCTCCATACCAATAACTGAGTCAAAACTTCCAATCTTTCTCCCTTACTGCTAACTCTCTTATTAAACTGTTCACTGTCTATAAATGCTATTTCATCAATCTTATTCACTACTCTTCAAAATTCCTATTCTGATTTACATAAGTCACGGTTCATTCATTAGAAGAGGTTCTGAGCAATAAGTTCCTTATTTGACCAAAAACACATAAGAAATACATTAAATATTGTAACTATATTTTATTTAAGGATGGTGATTGTATTTAAATAACACTGGATTTTACTGCAACAACAATTATTCGTAAATTTATCTAACATCACAAATAATATTTGATGAGTCATAGTGAATTTCAAATAATTATTTTTAATTGTTTTCGACTCCCAGTTCATCCAGATAGACAGTTTGGATTTATCATACAATTCTCTGAAAACTACCATTCAATAAATAAATTTATATGAGTTTACTAAGAGATGATATAAAAGTTTCTGATATCTTGCTCGAAAAGAACTTCTAATTGCATCCCAAACATCTTGATGGAAATTACAGATTCGATAAATATCAAGATAAGTGTTACAGGAAGGTGACCACTTTTATGTACGAAATATGTTTCATAAATCTATTTACAACAAAATATGAAATTTACAAGTATTACTTATTTTCAGATAATAATAATCCGACTCAGCTTTTGCTTCTTTAACTATTTCCTTATTCAGAGATAGTATATTGTGGTAGAAGAAATAATCACCAATTTAAGATTTATATGAGAACATTTTTCGAACGTTATTAATAATTCAAATTAAAGTATTGAGACCATAAAGTGCTTCAAACTTCGATTTTTTTTTTAAATTTTGATTTTAAAACTTAGAGAGTGTTATGCTGTTTACATAAAAATATTATTTATGAAAATAGGATAAATAGAACAATAAAAAAATTAAATTTTGAAATTGTAAACTAAAGTGTCGGGCTCTAGAGAAAAATAAATGTATTTCATTTTCTCTTAAAATGTAGCATTTTATCATTTTGATACACTTTCTTCAAAATCTACTTTAATACACAGCTTGATATTTTCCACATTATAAAATGAGGTTGCTTCATCCCCTGTGAAAATGTCTTTTCTTATAAACACTCACAAATTTTAGATACATTACGCATCATTTGAAAACAAAATATGCGAATATGATTCATTTATAATTCTAGGATTTCTAAATTTTATTAAATTCCTATTTCAAAACTGAAATTATATTCAATGTATAGAATGCTATATTTTGAAGTACTATGCAAATTTCTTAAACTATGATTGGAGTGGAATTTATACCAAGATGCTCTCAAAGGCTTACGACTTACAGATATATATATATATATATATATATTACTAATGTACATAAATGAGATTTTCTTTGCATAAATAGATACTAATTTATACAAACATATCAATGTTGAAATATAACTTCCATATTTTTTTTTCTATTAAAAATATTAAAGTTATTTTAACTTGGCATTAATTATACTATAAGTTTAAAGTACAAGTAAATATTAAGTTCATAAGTACTCTACAAACTTTTAAAGTTGTAAGTACTGCATATTTAATGCAGAAAGTTCCAAGAGGTAGACACACTACTTACAAATGTAAAAGCAGCTAATGAATATTATTTGCACATATATAATTACTTATGTTTTTGAATGTGTTTTTATTTATACTTAAACAGATACGATTGTATACAGATATATCAATGTTGAAATATAGCTTCCACAAATTTCTTTTGAATTAAAAAATAAAAATTGTCTTATCTTGTCATAAAATAAGCTCATTTTTCCTTGGTAAAGGCGTCTAAGTAACCTTTAGAACGCTTTATTTTAACCTTCATGATTTCATTACTGTTTTATAATAAAAATCTCTACCTGGGTCATGATTTCTCTAAACTAAATTTTTCATGAAAATATAAAGATGTAAAGACTTTTGAGCATAAAATATAAAGTCAGGTTTAAATGCTCTTAGAAAAACAATTTCACATGATTTTTTTTCATACGTAATCAAACCACTGAAGATAATCACCGGCTTAAATTAAGGTAATATACTTTCTTTCAAAGACTAATGGATGATAACATTTTTACAGATTTATTCATTTACAAATCTGAAATTTCTAAAATAATATTTTTCACAAATTACTAATTATTATATTAATAAACTGTGCTTTCTTTTACCTTTATCATTTTATTTATTTTTTATTTAATTTAAGAATTCTGTTTACATCGAATTTCAATAAAATGACTGAAACTTATTCAAAAAGAAGTTAGTTACAAAGTTTTTAACAAAAGCTACTTTCCTAAGCATTTTTTAACCAAAATAATAATAAATCTATAAAAACTTTTCTTGTTAAGATTAAAATAAAATGCCTTTCTTTCACAGTGGCTAATACAGGACGAAAATTTTTCACAAATCTTGAATTGAAAATTTCTGAAAAATTTTCCCACACACATTAATAATTATAATTTAAATACACTACTATTTCCTTCCCTTTTATCATTTCATTTATGCTAATATCAGTATTCTATTAATTTTCATGTATTAATTATAATTCTTATTATAATTTCCGAATTATTTTAAATGAATTCCATTCCAATGGCTGAGAACCATATTCAGTAGAAAGTTAACTAACTACAAAAGTTTTAACTAATACAACTCTACACAGAATTCTTCTCACACAAAGCTAAATCCTTGAAAATAATTGCTGGTTAAAATTAAGATAAAATACACTCTTTCAGCGACTGATGGATGACAAAAAATTTTCCGTTGACAACACAAAAAACCAAAATAAACCTTCAACTCTCGTAGAAATCCTGTTACAGTCTTTTTTTTTTTCACGAAGAACGCTACTTAGAAAGTTTTCTGCCGCTCATCCTTACTTTGATTGTGCATTCTTTGCGGTTTTTCACGAAGAAAAAGAACTTTGATTTCTTCCAATCGGGCATTAAGCATTCCGTTTGCATGCATGCAATTCTGTTTTCGTCTGATTTTGCAAAGACGCATAAATAAGAACTAATTATTAGGAAAAGAGACAACTGAAATTTTTAAAAAGAACTAAATGTTTTATTCATTTAAAACAGTTTAAATATTTCCCTCTTTTACATTCTTTAAATTCTCTTCGCATTTTCATGTCATTGCGAAAGTAAAAAAGTTAGAAACTCCCTGATGAAGAAGAAACAGATAATTTGCTGGAGTATGTATTTTACGTAATTCGAAAAGAATTTTCGTTAGAATTGTATTCTTTTAATTCACATTGTTTTAATTACGAATTAGCAAACAATTCTCGAACTGAACTTACATCTTAAAATGTATTTTTAAAATTCAAATATTGGAACAATTATTAATTTCTGTAAAATGTTGTTAGCTCGTTAATAATTAGAAATTTTTTTGTCAATACGTCGAGGAGCTAGGGGAAGATTCTTCGTTTCAGCACATCAGAGATTGAAAGAAACTACTTTGATGTCTAATCAAATATTATGCAAAAGTATTGCAGTATAATTTAAAATGAAATTATATTGACAAGTATTTTTATAAATAACTTGTTTCTTTACATAACAAAAAAATAAAAATAGAATAGAAAAATACATCTATATAGTCATTATTTTTAGTTTTATATAAAATGCATTTTAACATAAAAATTGCAAAAAACATTTCTGAATAATAGACATAATACTTAAAGTACTCAGTTTCTAAAATAGAGGTTATAGCTAAATAAAAATTATTTTTGAAAGTATAAGAGAAAATGAAAATAGAATCTAGTATTCTACGTTGGAAAAAATGTCTTATAATTTATTAATGTTATAAATACTATTCTATCATTTCAAACTAACTAAACATTCAAAAACATCTCATGATAAAATGAAGATGATAATCTTATCACACAATTTTAATTTTAATATTTCCATTTTATATATTTCTCTAGTTAAATATTAATTAATTTTACGCGTAAAAAGTAATTAACGGATGAGATAAATCACCTATAATGAAAGCAGAAGATAAACCTACATTATATATTCTATGTTTAACAATTCTTAATCTTATTTATAATTTGTTAATAGTCATAAAATTAAATAAGAAATTAAACAAAGGATTTTTTCCCAAAACATTTGTTTGTATAAGTAAATATTCTCAAATATTGAATTTTATTTCATTGCTTAAATTTTCATTTATTTTATTCCTATTGTTTATTTTTATATAACTACTAATTCAAAAAATTTCAGGTAAGAAAATGGATGTGATTAAATAAAAAATTTAATGAGAATTATTAAAAAAAATATTTGATTAATAAGATTTGCCGGTAATCAAAAATTAACTATAAAATTTTTTATTGTTACACAAGTTAACTCAAGCTCTAACAAAACTTAAAATAAAGTTATATATTTATTTCATTAGTAAAACTAAGAACTTTTCGGATATTTTTTCAGCTAAAAGGTTTTAATTCATTCTGAATAATCTAAATTAAATGCAATTATTTACCACTTTATCCTTTAATGAGCATAAAATGATCAATATATTTTTAAATGCTTTTTTATCTTAGTTTTGAACTTTGTTTAAAACTCTTATATACTAAAATCAACCACATAGTTTATTTTACAAAAAAAAAAAAAAAAGATGAAAATAATTTTAGAAATAATCCATTAAAAAGTTCTTATTCTATTCTTTATATACATTGAAACTTTCAAAATAAAACTTTAAAATAAACTTACTTCAAAATATCAATAAAAACTTTGCACCGTCCCAGCAGCACTTTTAAAACTTGGTCAACAAAGTTCTTTAACACATCATGTCCAAAATATTCATCAGTTTCTTCAAATAAATGTTTGTTGATTGAATTTTCACTAGAAAAAAATTAAGTCGATTAAAAAAAAAAGTCAAATTCTGAAACTCTTTTTCCAGTTGCCACCTGTCGAATTTCAGGAGCGCTTCTGCCTTTTCGCCAGAGGTGCCAAAGCACAGAAGAAGAGTTTGCCAAAATCGTGACGATGCGGGGCGCGCATTCAGCGGAAATGACGTATCACCTACACATCACGTGACAGGTTTCGCTTACGCGGTCTTCTCGATTTTCTTGATTTCTGTCAACAGGAGAGTTGACGAAAATGAGATTAGTTTGATGGGATGTTCGGATTAAAATTGCATCTGTTAGCATCTAAATTTCGAGAACTGTGTTCTGAGAGCAATAGAAAATTCAACAATAGAGAATTATATTTCCATTGATAAATTGGGACGACATTTATACATTACTGAAATAAAACATACCTAAGAAAAATATAATTGTTACATACAAAGTTTTTCAAAGAACAGATTTAGCCACCAAATGTGCTAAATTTACAAAAATAATTATTCAAATTAGTATTAGAATTAAAGCAAAAAATAAAATATTGAAGTGAACAATAATATTCTTGTCAGATATTAAGATTAAAACTATAAGTAAATTATTAGATTGAATAGATTTTAAGCTAAATGTAATTCAAATTAAAGCAAGCTTTAAATTATTAAATAGAACGTATTTTTACCTGGATGTAATTATCGCTGCATTAAATGATAATAAACAAATCACGAAAATTAAACATTTTGTTTTGAAAAGTGGTCAGCTACGACATTTTGTCTTGGATTAAAACAATATAATCTGTGGTAACTAATAAATTAAAAAAGAGCTGAGCAAAATCTTAAAATTCAGACACCACAAAAATTTCAAGAAATCCAAATTTGGTATCAACATCATATTTAGTATTCAATTTCTCAAGGGGCTAAAAATCTTTTTAATCTAAATTTCTGTGTTTTTTCCTACGTGTAATTTTTAATTGATTAGTACTGAATATTTACTTGAGATTTTTTCGCAAGCCATCAAAAAAAATCTGAGATTTGCTTACAGAAACTAACCAAACGATATTTACAGCAAAAGTTATCTTTAAAATCAAATAATTATCTCTTAAATGAGGAATAAGTTAAGTAAAAGTTCCAAGCAACAAAAATAGTATAGTTCACAGAAAATACAAAAGCACATCATTAAACTTCATACGGTGAATCACTTCTCTCTCTCTCTCTCTCTCTCTCTCTCTCTCTCTCTCTCAGAGCATCCTTACTATACAAAACTTTATACTAATTTTCAAATGAATCATGGTTGAGTTCTATAGCGCAAGTGCAATGCTGCGCAAAACAATATGTAACAGTGATCTAGATGTGTGAAAAAGAGGAAATGCAGTTAAAAATGATTAATAAGAAGAACCAGAAATGTAGAGAAAGATAGCCAGGGTAATCCCAGGGCTCGTCAACCGTGTTTACCAATGACAGTAAACCCCATAGGAAAAGGTCAGTAGGGTGTCTTGGGGTTATTATTCCGTACCTACTTAAAGATTATAAGCCTCTGAGTGCTTGTAGTAACTCTAAAAGGATATGTAATCCAGTATCTCATGATCTAGTTTAACATGATATGATAAATATTTTTCGAGACTTAATTTAGCTTTAGAGAAACTTCTTAGAAATTTTAAAACTCGTTTTCGAACAAAAGGAGTGAAATCGCTTTTCTGTATTTTAACTTATGGAAATATTTTTCAATTTTCATTATATATTTGTATAGGTATATTTTATTTTAACAAAATCTAAATAAATATTTTTTTTTTTAAATTTTATATGCATTATAACAATAATGTACTTTTTACGTCTTAGATTGGGAAAGTTTTTAATTAATGTCAAGGCAGCTGATACTTAAATGCTTCAAATTTAGCATTTTTTATTTTGTAGTTAAAGAATAGAGGGCTCTTCACAGATTTTGCAGATGTATTATTTAGGATAATTGCAAAGCTCGAAATGGGTATAAGGCGAAAGATTAGCACGATATTGAAGATAAACCTACGCATCTCTAAATGGGGATATAATAGCCTTAGCTTATCTACTCGTATATTCCATAAAAAAATCAATGTTAGAAAATTAAATTTTAAAATTGCAAATACATTCACCACTCCATTGAAATATATCTGTACATTTATTTTCTCAGAATGATTTCTATTTATTATTTTAATTTTATTTTTATTTATTTATTTGGATTCTGGTATACTTTCATCTAAATCTACTCTATCCATAGCGATGGTATTTTTCACATTATGAAATCAGGTTATTTTCCATTCAATGAACACTTATTTTTTTCTTAATGAACACAATTTTTAAGTATAGCTCAGTATTTGTATAAAAGTTATGGGAAATTTGAATCATAAAATTTAAAACTTTGTTAAATTTTACTTTTGTTATTATAATTATGTTTAATGTATAGTATGTTACATCTATAAGTTTTCAGCAAATTTTTAAGGCTATAAAGTCAATAAATTTTATGCTTGATGTACCTAAATCTAAATACATGACTCACAAATATAATTACATCTATTGATTATTAATTACTCATTCATAAATATTTATGTTAATAAATGTGATTTTCTATACACAAATACAAAAACATATACAGATAACTCAGTGTTAAGTGTTTACTTCCATTACTTTCAATTCAAAAACGGGAGGATTACTTAAACTTATCACAAAATAAGATCATTTTTCTTTGTCGAAGGCATCCCTGTCACATTTAGTGTCATACAGATAAAAAATAGTTATATGCATTATCGATAATACTTTAAATGTGTTGGATAAGGTAATATTTTATTAAAAATTATTTTTATTAAAATGAACAAAATTAAAACATACTTGATTAATTCTGTTAATCAACAAGATTTTTTTTGTTAATTGTTCCTTCTTATATATATTGTTTTTGTGTCATTTAAATTTCATTGTTTTTAAAGCAAATATGTAAGATGTGTGGAAAGTTATATACACTTTGAAAGTTCCCTGTTATATATTTTTATTTCATATATTATCAAGCCCTACAGATTGTAAGAATTTGAAGCTATTGATTCAAAGCTGGAACAATTCGTGGTATAGAAATTATTATTGCAAAAACTTAAAAAATATAAGCATATTAAATACTTAGAAAACCGAGACACATTTTCCTTGCATGAGCAATATAAGTAGCAATATTATTTGCTGAAAAATTGTTTAAATTATAGAATATTTTCTGGTTCTTTCTCAGTTTAAAGTATGCGTTATTAATAGCGTTGATAATAAACTTCTCTTGCAAATCATCAATCTCTTCTTCATCAAATAGAGCCACGGTATCCAAGGGGCCATGGTAGCAAGCTCGCGGCACCCGTTTTTTTTTTTTTTTTTTTTTTGTCAAGGAAGGTGCCAGCTCAGATATCATCCTCTTCACTGGACCGAGGCTCACTATTACAGGTTTGTCACCAATAGCTTTCACGTTGCTTCTAAGTGAGAAAATAATAAACAATAAATCAATCTGAAACATCTCAAGTAATTTGACGGGTTTGTGAACTCTGTTGGAGACTTGAACCAAAAAAGCCTTATTTAGTAGTTTGCAATTCTTTGCAGAAATATGCTAAGAAATTTATATTTTAAGTGATACTTTTTTTCTTCCATTTTAATCTTCTCTCTACTAAAACGTCGCACAACAACAGAACAATAAATTTTTGAAGACGAATCTTGTTATTCTGAACTTCAGTTTATTGACGAGGACAACAACGAGCAAGTAATTAATTCTCTAAACTTCTACATAATCACTGTGGTTACGGTTACGAAATCACTGTCTGTGTTGTAAACGTAAGATTGAGACCTGATGCCACTAAAGACCTGCTGTGTAACGTGACTAACGCACGTTAAATCTGTCGTGATTCAAAGCCCTCCCATTGTCATGGTGGGAAAAGTTGGAGAGGGATTTACCAGCTCAGTTGTCACCCCATTACTTGACCGAAGCTCAAATTTATGAGGTCCGTTGCTACCAGCTCTTGTCTTAACTGCAACGTTAATAAACAATAAATATCAATCAATCCACACTATTCTAAGTGAAAAATTCTCTCCCCGTCAGATTCCGTATTCAATTCTTCTGTTATTTGACATAATATTGTTTTGTGGAAGCAAATGATATAGCCTTTCCGTAAAGAAACTACCGACTCTGGTACAGTCTAGAATATACTTATATCTACAATATTCTTAGAGTATTGCGATCATACTTAAGAGATAATGCTTCTCTTTATTAAAAAGGCCGCACAGTTACGAAAAAATACCGGCTACTAATACTTATGCTATAATGCATGTAATAATAAAACTTGTAACTCCCCGCATTATTTTTTTTACTTGATCACTCCATCACTCTAGTCAGTATTTAAATAGCCACTAATTAAGAGTCAAATTTATAGAAATTCGGACAATGGAGGCAGCAAAACTATTTTATTGGGAACTACAAATACTCAATATTTGAAATCTAAATTGTTACATATGTGATTAAAGTCCTTACACCCGTCCGAATGTAAATATTGATTTTGTAAGTATCTACCTAACTATTGATGACTAATCGGGTCCGAGTCAATAGTCTTCGAGTCACTTTTTTCAATTGGGCGATTATACCGGCTTTTGAGATTGGAATTTTATCTATCGTGCCCGCCTCAGTTGCGTACAGTTAATGCTACTCGCCGTTTCATAAGCAATAACCATAGGTGCCACAGGAGTGGCTATTCTCTTGAGACCGTTCCGCATGTTTTGAATCATTGCAAGCCACTCAACGTCGCCTGGCATAAATGACACAATGCTATCCAGCCCCGAGTTGCCGAACTATTCCTAAAAGAAGGTATAACATTTTTAACCATTGACTTCCCAGTTGTATGTGGTTTTTTGCATGCTTTGTGTGTTTTTAAAGGCGTTTGAAACGATTTAGAAACTTCGTTGGTCAATGACGACAATTTATTATTCTAAGTTTTAACTCTTTATATATATTGAAATTTTATACCTTTTTATTGTGTATATGAGTAATGGATCCTCTTTCATCTTTATAACCCATACCACTTGGCACCGTCCCACGGGACTCTCTGTCGTGTTGTTTTAATGATTTTCTTATCTATAACTTAATTTAACTATCATGTTTAGAAGGGGCGGAATGCTGATTCCTGTCTATGGCCTCAGTCTCAGTCAGGCTCTGCTAACTCGTGGTAGTCGAGGTCTATGTTTACTAAACCGCGAGTGGCCGCGGTAGCCTTGTGGTCATGGTCTCGAACTCACGGCTGGCATTGTTTTCGTCAAGACGTGTATTCGAAGTCAGACGTGACCCTGACGTCACGTAAGATCCACCTCGAAGCTGGGACTGATGCACGTTAAATTTTATTGAGGTCCCATGTCTTCCCAGAGGCGTGGTATTCAAATTTGGAGAGGGAGGTGCCAGCTCAGGTTTCGTCTTCGTCACTTTGGGACGTTGGGCTATTCGCGGTTTTCTCTTCACTAACCTTGGTAACTTTTAATTAAGATTGATTACTTTTGCTAAACAACCCTTTCTCGACCAAAAATGAAACGTGAAGATGTAAATCACAAGCAGGTAGAAATGAAGTGAAGCAGGAGAATTAGGAAATATATAAACTCAGCTTGAGAGTCACGATAGAGAGGTTGAGTGGTTCTAGTGTTCGGCAGTTGTTCCAGAGTCGGAGTCGAAATCGGAGCAGGGTATTGTTACAAGTTATCGGTTGGTTAATGTATGCTAGAAGTCGAGATAGCCTCATTGTGATCTTAGAGGTAAGAAAGGCCTTGTCCGGGAGAGCATTTATAATTGTCGTTATATTAGCAATTAACCAATAAATACTGTGAGTATCGGTCTAACGTCTCCTTGATTGACATTGACTTTTAGTGTTAATACATTGAGTTTAGCTGTCTCAAAAGGCGAACAAGAATGGTTTGCCGTCACAACTTGATCGAGGTTCAAAATTATGATGTCCGTTGCTAACAGCACTCGTGTTGCTTCTAGCGCGAAGTTAACAAAACCAATCAATCAATTATTAAATTGTGAGTTACAGTATTAATATAAATCATGTAATAACGTGAATTCCAAGTAGGTTTACACTCTTACGATATTATTTTTAATTATTACGGTAATCATTTATAAAAGAAAAAAATCCTATAATTCTTAAAATATGACCGACAAAAGATGGTTGAACGTGCAGCTAATATCACTGACCGCGAGGTCTTAAAAATAACCTCTTACAAAGAAATATCCTAACCAAAACATTTCACTTTCCAAGAAATGGTGATTATAATCCAATCCAAACACTTATATCCGATAAAATAAATAAAAGCATTAAAAAATGTGTGTCGACCCCCTTTTTCAACCTCAATTTTTGAAAGGGATGCGTTTCAAAGACAACCTTTTGTTCACCTCCCCTTTGTTGGATTTTTCACTTCTCTCTTTTGTAACGAAAGTCACCCTCTGCAGCTCACCATCAGGAAACTTAGGAGTTCTAGTTTCCTAAGTGATTCCTACTCTACCCATGCGCTTTTTTTTTTTTTTTTTTTTTTTTTTTTTTTTTTT
>BMAW01103442.1:270827-282268 GCA_019974015.1 Nephila pilipes
TTTTTTTTTTTTTTTTTTTTTTTTTTTTTTTTTTTTTTTTTTGCTCGTTTTGAAGTATACAAGCACCATTTAACTTATTTCTTTCTCGTGTTTCTAATTTCTCTCATTCGGAAATGGGAACTCTGTGTCATATTTATCCCACTGTATATAAAATAGAAAGGGGGGAGTATTATTATCTTCTTTTAACAGAAAGAGTGACGTCATCTGGAAAAAGAATTAATCTGAATCTCATAAAAAGGAAGCCATTATAAAACTTCGATTTACTGGGTTCGACTGTACTTGCTAGGAAGGTCGGACTCAGTGACTGCGTTCACTAACTAACTTTTTACTTTAACGCCTTTGTTGATAACTTCCACTCACTATATATCTTACTAATAAATTCTCCGTAGTTTTGTGGGTGCTATATCATCGGCTCTATTCGCGGCGCTTCAATACTTCTATTTAATTTACACGAGACACAACTCACTTGCAGTGGGTCTCAAATCAATTAATGCCATTTTGAAGATGAAAATAAACACCCAAGAGAACCCGTTACAAATTGACCCCATATTAACTAAAAGGAACATTCTCAAGAAACTTGGTAAAAGATACTGTGACGAAAGTTATTATTATGCATCACTCACACATAATCACTGATTTTCAACAATTTTATAATAACATAAATATTTGTATAAAAACAAAAGTTTTATAATTATATTAATGTTATTCTAGTATGATGTTTAATATAAAGTGATTACAGTAACTTACATTTGAAACATCTTATTAATGAATTTTATCACATCTGTTTTCCTCCCTATAATTTGAATTAGCAATATAACAGACATTACACTATTTATGGTGTAAAATAATATTATTCGGCATTGGAAGGTTACAAGATTTTGGGTACTGGAAATACTGCATATTTTCAAGCATAGCCGTATTGCAGACAGCCATTTTACAAAATAATTTTAAAAGAAAGTGAATACAGCCGACAAAAAAAAATCAGTTAATAAACCCATAAGGAATCGGGTTTTTCATTTTATTTTTCTGGTGAAAATATTTTTCTCGTCATTTGCCTATGGTTCAAAACCTCGATCTTCATCACCACTAGCTCTTAGTGCAACTTAAAATTTTAAACCAATTATTTTATAACATTAATTACCATGTCTCAAATTGTAATGGGCTTTCCGACGTGTTTCCCTACAACTAACTCTTGGAGTTTTCATATGATGTTCTTTGATTTGATATCCTCTTCTTGTGAATTAACCATGAATTATGTGTATTTTAATAGATATGATAAAGTGTTGAGAATAAAGTTTATTGGGAAGCATTTAGGATCTACGAAAAGTTAATGGTAGGAAGATAAAGAGAGAGATTGGAAATTCCGAGCTACAAGATGAACGTCGGATTAGTTCCGAACTTAGACTCGCCTTTAAAACAAGATAGATAAATATTTATTTCTTATTTTTATCTTTTTGTTGACACGTGAAGGCTTCCTCTTCTGACGCAATACGTATTATGATTCTTGAGATTCGTCTTAAAGGAAAAATAAACATTAGTTTGAATTTCAATGCTGATACTTGCCTGTGTGAAATCTATTAAATTGGGATGGAACAAATTATTAGTAGAAATGAAACGGAAGGATCACAAGTTCACTTTTTTAAACTTAGTATCTTTGAGCAACTGTTAACAAACAAAAATAATGTTTGAGTTGATACCTCAATTACCGAATCTCTTCACTTCTCAAATTATGGATTTGAGGCCCGCTAGATTTAATGTATAGAACCACTTGTTAATTCGTACAAGATTTGAAAGGATTAAATCTCCATTGCATAACATTCTATCTACTAGGGGAATAATATTTTTTGAGGCCACGGTAGCATAGTAGGCCTTGGTCGTAAACTCTCGGCGGGATTTCTTTTGGCTCTTTGAGGGTTCGAGTCCGGATTCCACTTAAGACTCTCCGTATAGCGAGGCTGATGCATTTGAAATTCGTCGAGGCTCCGTGCTCCTATGGACGTAGTGGAGAAGTTTGGAGAGAGAGGTACCAATTCTGGTGTCATTCTCGTCACTTGACTGAGACTTAAAATAAGGAGATCCAATGCCAATAGCCCTCGTATTGCTTCTAAATGCGACGCTAATAAATAATCTATTAATCCATCTACTAAGGCGATAACAGATTAACGATATTCTGAGATGCTTGACATTCTGAACCCGACGGGTATTAAAACTTGTCATGGCGTTGTATTTTAGAGGTGTGTAAACCAACACAAGAAATTCGCAGTTTAGAATAATAGAAATTTCTCTTACCTGTCAGACAGGCAGCTTTTCAAATCACTGGTTGAAAATATTCCATGAGATTTGCTTGGCATCATTAAATTAATTTATTACTATGATGCACAACACATTTAAACAGAGAATTGTATTCGCTACTAAATTTCACAAATATATCTGGGTCATCACTCAACGAAGGCAGGTACAATTCCCCTAGAGAGCCTCTCGTATGCCACGCAGAGTCCTCTATTCTCTAGTTACTAACAATTTTTTGTAAAACTTTATATTTTGAAGCTATCATTTTAATTTAAATTTTAATTAAATTAAATAATTATAAAAAATATGTTTGAAGACTGGACGTGTGTGTAAAGACCATTATATATATATATATATATATATATATAACCTCAGAGTTTGAAAATTTTAATAAAAGGATTTTAGATGGGAGCTTTTGATGAAATAAATACATGACCCACCAGACTACATCACTCTGTCATGGTTTAACGAAATTTTGACAAATCGTAGAAGTAAAATCTATTCAAAATAAAATCGTTGATGCACTTCAACATATTCTGAACTCTTAAAGATGACAGATTTTATCTCGTATTAAAAGGCGTTTAAAAACTCTCCCTTAAATATATTTCCTAGTTAGGAAACTTTGATAAAATTATATGAAAAGGTTATACACGTCGGAAAAGAAATTCTTCATTCCTACTAGCGGACAAGTATATATCTTAGAGCGAAAAGGGAAAAACAATTTTATAACTCAAAGGAGAGATACTACGCATTAAATGACACTATTTGAAAATCTGTTCATTTCATAAAACTTTTCGAAAATGAAGAGGGAAAATGATGATGAACCTTAAGCATAAAATGAAGCATATTCTCTCTGCTCCTTAAATCTCAAAAGATATTTAATTTTCAAAGGACTTTTAATTTATGGTACTGACGTTTAATTTACATAAAAGTGGTTTAATATATATATATATATTTGTTATGGGACACACACAATTTAAAGTATTAGATTTCTCTAGTCTTCAAAGTAATTAAAAGATATTGCTTTCCGGAATGCGTGGAAGCATAAAATTCTTAGATCGAAAAACTCCAGATGCTTATCTTCTCATTTGGTATTTTCAATAGAATTTTATGCTCTTTAAAGAACCTTTAAAATCAAAATTAACCGTATTAGGGTGAAATTTTATGAGAAGGTTAAGTTTATTAATTCGGGCAAAAAGATACTGCATTGTTTTATTTTATCAGAAGCAGTTTAAAAGATGCTTCCTTATGAAGCATTACTTCACGGCCATACGATAATGTGCAATAAGTGAAATTTCACATGCGGAAACAAAACTTATTGTATTTAGTTAGAGTTTTTTTAAATTTATTTTGAGCAACATAGTCAAAATTACACAAATTTAGTTTAATTCTTAGTATTACAAGGAAGCTTTACTTTTATAGGGTAAAACACTGTGGAGTTATTACATTCAATCGCAATTATTATGTTTGAAAAGAAAAAAAATATCATAATTGATTTATCCGAAAACGAGTCTCATTACTAAAAACAAATTACAACTAAAAATTACTAACTACAAATTACTAACAAATTACAATTGATATTGAATTTAACAATGTTGGTTTATGATATTATGTATACATTATTGCTGTTCCGTGTATCGTTCTAATTCATTTGATGGGTACGGTCGCGGACTCACGGCTTGTTCTGTTTTCGTCGAGTCGTGGGTTCGAGCCCTGATACAGCTAAAGATAAGATCTACAAGGATGGGAGGCTGGTGCGCGTTAAATTTGGTCGAGATCCTAGCTCAGTGGTTGTCCTCATTACTTGATCGAGGTTCAAAATTACAAAGTCCATCACCAATAGTTCTAATGTTACTTCTCAGAGGGGGTTAATAAAAACAAATCAAATCCTATTTATTTGTTACAATGTATATTTTTAAATGAAGTGTTTCGCTAATTTGGTCGTATTCACTAACTCTTAATTTTAAAATTGCATCAATTTTTATAATATTTCAGTATATGCTTTATTTATTATATACATATTATTCAGTTAATGTACATTTGATCCCCACGATTAACACTCGCTATGGTGGTGGGAAAGTAACAAAAAAACATGGCCTGAAAAAAAAAAGAGGAAAATTGCAAAACTGTAGTATTTTTCCCAAGTGATATTTTTTTAATTCTTGAATGTATATTGTCTAGCTGAAGAATAATTTTAATAACGTAAATTAGTGCCTAAATTATACGAAAAATAGGAATTTAACAGTAACAATGTAAAAATAATAACAATGTAATAATAAAAAATTCTCCTCGATATCCAATATATGCGACTTTCGACCATCCACACTTAAGAGTTCAAAAAGTAAAGAAATATTTGCAGTACATTTTTTCAAAGTACGTACAGTAAAGTATGTATTGTGTATTTTTCTCACTTTTTGTAAGATAATTATAGGTACATTGTGATGTATATCTATTATCGAACCCATCTATGATCAAAATATTATTCTAATCTCAAATCGAAAATCTTTCACGTAATTCTAAGAACATATAAATTAATTAAAATACTCACACAATAACAGTTCAACAACTAAAACCAAGTAATTGTTAAAATGTTATTTAAGTTAGGAAAAAGAGGAATGACTTCATTAATTCACTGTTCCTCGACGAGATCAAAGATTATTCTTACCCCGATAATCGGATTCGTTGTGAGGAACTAATTTACAAAGGAGTTAGCTTCCACCAGTCGTTGTTGGGTCCGAGTTCCTTTTAGATCACCTAGAAACGCAATAAACTCCCACACAATTATTAATTCCTTCACACTTTTGTTAACTTTCTACTACTATCGCAATCTTTCTACTACTTTCCTATTCAGTTCCCCTTTGCTTTTATGTGACTTTACATCTGTTCACAACACATTACCAAATTTGCGTAATTACGTTTCGTTTGGTTGGAAATGAGCTGGAAACTGAAGTATAAAGCCAGAAAGTAGCTTCAGATGTTAATTAAGGGAAAATCCTGAATAGCCTATTTTACGACATAGGCTGAATTTTTTTGTCTTGTGTACAAATTTTAAAGCTCATGTGAATGAAAATGGTGTCGTAAATATAAATTTGACTTATGACTAATTAAATGTATGACTTTTTTCATCAGAATGGGAGATGGTTCTAAGTTGAAACAATATATATATATATATATATATATATATAATTGGAGGATCACTCTTAATTTTATAATATCAATTTGCGTGATTTCATCTGTTCTGTCGAATCTATTTCTGCCAATTGACCATGTTTTTGTTTTTAATTAGTTTATGTAAAATGAAATGTAAATGTCTTTGAAAATATGTAAAATGGGAAGTGAGTTGCACCTTTTTCTATATAAGGTGCAACTCACTTCGTTCCTTTCTAAATCAATCCAGAGGAAAGGCTTAAGGAAATCTATTAGCGCAGTTTTTAAGCTTGAGTGAGATATAACACTGCACATATTTTTAAATATGATTGAGATACGCCAGATAAGTATTTAGGTTTAGACCTTAATTAACTTTCGTTTGCTACTTGCATCTTACTTACTCCTCTGATATATTTAGGTACCTCCTGTTTTCTTCAAATAGAGACTTATTTTTGTTATTACTATCCGACTGAGATATACCGAGTCTATATTTAGGTTTAAACCTTAGTAAAATATCACTTGTGTAACTTGCATCTTATTTACTCCTCTTGTTTGTTTAGGTACTTTCTGTTTCCTTCAAATAGAATCTTACTTTTGTTATTACTATCCGACAGAGATACTCCGAGTCTATATTAAGGCTTAGACCTTAGTTAAATTTCAGTAATGATTTGGATCTCCTCTAATATATTTAGGTATATATCTTTCGTTTTCCTCAAACTGATACTTGCTAATGTTATTTTGTTTCATTATTACTATTCGCTTAAGATATGTAGAGTATGTAAATAAGCTTAGTACTTAGTAAAATTTCAGTTTTAAAACTTACATCTTGTTTATTTCTCTTTTATATTTAGTTATCTTCTTTTTTCCTTATGTAAAGACTTGTTTTTGTTGTTACACTCAAACTAAACATGATTATTAAATTTGTTGAATAAAAATAGTTTTATTGAGCTCTCGATCTGCTTGTGTAAGCTTCTGGTTTCAGTCCCTCGACATTTGGAAATCGGCCAAAGAAACAATGCTGGACTCGACAAAGAAAAATTGTTAATTTTCTTATTATTATTAGCTACGTTAATAAAATAAGCATTGATCTGCAGTTTCTTTTCTCTTATTTTACCCACACTTCTCTTCTTGATATAAAATCTGATATGATTACACTACGTTTCAAATAAAAACAACAATCTGTTGATAATTCACTTAAAATAAAGTGAATTATTGAGCTACAACAACATAAATTAAAAGGAGTAACCATATTTATTATTTTAGCACGTTTTATTAAAAGAAGAACTGTAGCTATAAAACAACAGCTATTTCTTTACACGTGACAAAATTCTACATTTTAAGCACCTTCCTGAGAAGAATTTAACTACTTATTAAACACATCGGCAAAGGTCTAAAGTTCAAGTGCGCTTAATAAATCAAAGTGTCGCTTATATTTAGGAATAAAATATCGTGTGAAAGTGGTTAAACTCCCCTAAATTTGAATATATTCTTCCCTTGAATTCACAAAACAATGAATTTTCAGAATAGGATGCATATCTAATTAGATACTGTGATTAATTGCCATGTTATGATTAATGTATAAAATGCGATTTTAATTCGGATATAATTAGAATTACTTATCATTGGCCATCAAAGGGGCTATTGGCAAAAGGTCCATCATTTTCAGGACTCTCTGCTCTAAAACTGAGTCAAATAATGCGGGAAAACTTTGAAGTTCCCCGAATTCTCTGTCGCTAGATTGATTTTAGTCACTCATAGATTTTATAACTAACTGTCCTCATTTTATTGGTAATAAATTCGAGGAACTATCAACCCTGAACTGTTACATCAAGGACTGTTTTTCTGACTGTAAAACCTTTTTTTTTTATTTTTCAAACTTGATATCAGACCGCTGTATCCTAGTGATCATGGTAGCAGATTCACTGACTGCGGTTTTCACCGAGTCGTGGTTTCAAGCCTTGATGCCACTAAAAATCCGCCGTGTAGCCGGGGATTTTTAGTGCACGTTTTGATGCACGTTAAATCTGCCGTGACTTAACCCATTTGCTCCCAGCGTATCACAGGTGATACGCTCGTGTTTGCTCTCCTGTGCCCAGCGTATCACAGACGATACGCTCCGTGAGTGTCTACTACGGCCCAACGTATCAATAGAGATACGTTTGATGAGAAGGTTTTATATGATTTTCTTAATGTTATTATATGGCGTTACAATACCTCAAAATCTATATGGATAGGTTATTTGGAGTGTTGACCTTGTTCATATGGGCTTGGATTTCACTCCTGGTTACCAGGAGAGGGGTAATTGTTAAAAGCACGTGTTGCGGGCTGCTCTTTAAAAGTAATGGCATGATTTAAAGGGTGCACTTGCTTTCGGTTTGCTTTTTTTTCTTGCTTGCTTCTTAGAAGTTCGAAGGAGAATTTATGGCCCTTTATGAGGGTTAGGACTTTTGATAGCAGATGCTCTCAGCTGTTCGCTTCATTCGGTCGATTTTCATTTGTAGCGACAGTCATGACGAAAAGAATGTATTTATCTGATACTGAGATTTGTGAGCTAATGAATGAATCTGACAGTAATGTTACTGAAAATAATCCAAATCTGTACATAGACATTAAAATGAAAAAAAAAAAAAAAAAAAACTAAGAAGATGGGCCATTTGCTCAAAATCTTGCGTGAAGCGTCAAAATATGTGTGTAAGACATGTGACGTTGGACTACGCATTGAAATTTTTTTATGAATATTCCATACAGCAAAATAAGATTTATTTTTTATATCTATATGTTCCATGTAATGGTACATCATTGCACCATGAAATTTATGTAACAAATGTAAATATATTTTGCATTTTCTTAAAAGATATGATTTTTATGTAATTATTTTATGTAAAAACATAGAATTTTCGATTAAATCTTTTTTTTCTTTCGTATATATTAAGTTTAATGCATTTAAATAATATATGTAAATACCAAAATATTTTAATGAATAGCCGATTTTAGAGGAATTTTTTTCGCGAATTAAACTTAATATCTAAAATCGTCTGGACACAGCGTGACACTCCACGGTAAGAAGCCGTGGGACAAGGAAAGCACTTCTTTTTTCTCCATCCGGTAGTGAAAGGGTTAAAGTCCTTCCGTTGGTGTGATAGAGATGTTAGGAGAGAGTGACCTGTTCAAGTGTCGTCCTCGTCAGTTGACAGAGGTTCAAAATTACGTGGTCCATCACCAATAGCCCTCGTGTTGCCTCTAATACGACGTTAATAAAACCAATCAATCAAACTTGATACCATATATATACAAATTTCGATATATAAGCAATAACACATAAGCTCTAATGAACGATATATAAACTCATTGATTTTTAAATAAACAAAAATCTTAAGTTAAGTCTAATTATTTTTTTTAAATAATTACAACGATAACCCATATCTTACTTTTGAATCTTTATTATACTGAATCGTTCTTAATATTTCTATCTTGCATGAATTTAAAACTTAACAATTATTTACACAGTCTTACCTCATTATACAGTATTTCGTTTTGCTATGAAATATTGAAAAAAAAATCATAAAATGTGACACTCTCATTAACCTTATATATAAATACCTAAGCATCATGTGTGTGATCAAGGTATGTTCCTTTATCCGAAACAAAATTAGAAGACTCTCAAAATCTTTATGCATTTACACTGATAACTAGCGTTAAATAAAGCATCTATAATTTAAAGCGTAGCAAAAATTAGAAGAAAACTTCTTATGCAAATCAGTGCTCATGATGCCAAAAACCGGAAAAAGAATGAAAGATCAGAATTCGTGATTTCGCTGTCTCAGGTGTGAAATTCAATTCTTCAGCTTTTGTTTTCGGAAAAGGTGGCTTGAAAATGTCGCAGCAACGTGATTGATAGGAATCCATGGCTTGGCGTATTATAAGGAGACATGAATGTATACAAACACAAAGAAGTGTAGCAGACTATGTAAAAGCGCTTAGGAAGCTGTGGAATAGATTCCAAGAAAAAGCGAATGCTAAACGTCAATCAAGATATGGTCTTCCACATAATATCATAGCAATTGAAGACCGACATATTCTGTTACCGGCTCATCGCAGTAGAACGGTTAATGCTACTCAGCTGCAAAAACAGTTGCTCTTGCAACAAGGTGAAAGATTTCAAGACAAACAGTCCGAAATAGTCTTCATCAGGGTGGTGTCTATGCGCGAATGTCAGTAGTGTGTAAGTCAGTGATGTTATTTATTTGGAGTTTAAAACTGTCAATACTCTTGATGAAATAAAAGAACAAATTAGGTCTTAATTTAATTACTTGCGAGTTTCACCTTTATTCCGTTGACTTCAAAACACCTTGCGTCTCGAAGAAGGTGCGTTTCTGAACATCGAGATTGGATGTAAAGTGATTGGAATCGAGTGATGTTTACTAAAGAGTGAGATTCAGACTGAAGTGTGATACTCGACGTGTTTTGGTATGGAGAGGAAGGAGCATTCGAAAAAACCCTACATTCATTCGATAAAGATCACATTAAAAACAAGATGGTATAATGGTATGGTCTGGAATCTATATAGGTGGACTTATGAATCTGCATATCATTCGGAATGGCAATGTGACGGGCGAAAGGTATGCAGAAAAGATACTCAGAACTTTTGTCGAATCCTACTCTGCAGCCATTGGTGATTCCTTCCTTTTAACGGATAATACTGCTAGACCATATACAGCTTGTCTTGAGGAAAACATGCTTGAAGCTGAAACAATACAGCTTATAGAGAGGCCAGGATGTTCTCCTGACTTAAATTTGATCTAGAACGTTTGGGACACTCTTAAAGATGCCTAGCAGTAAGACTAATGCCTCTTTTTACTGTCCGGGATTTATAGATTGCATTATTCAGGAGTGGAACAGAATTCCCCAAATTTTTATCGATAACCTCTTTGCCTCTATGTGTAACTCATGCAGTTTTAGCTCATCGAGGGGACCAAATGCTATATTATACATCTTGCATCCCTTCCAATATAATTTTTTCGTCCCTTACTTGTAAACAAGTTGTTTCCCTAAGGCATATTTTCGTGATATTTTCATCGTTTTAATGAATTAAAGCTATTATAAAAAAAATTTGTTTCTTTTTTTTCTGCATAGTTTGTTTTCTTACACGTGTACTCGCCATTTTATGCCCATACATTGTTACAATTGGGTAATTTATTATCGGATTTTATAAGTATTTATTATGTATTCTCGTATATTCTTCTTTTACATTATACTTAGAGAAATTTAAGGACTTTTTTTTTGACTTTCCGATTTCTTCAATTTTGATCTTAATCTCTTTGTTTTATATTTGTTGCCCTGTTTTTGTTGAAGTGTGGTATACATTTTCAATAAGTTTATTTATCAACTCGCTAATAACAGAATATTTTAGTAGTTTTAATTTTACATTTTAAATTTGCTTAATTTATATTTGTTACAATTTTCTAATGTATCATTAATTTACATAAATGTTCATTTTTAAGTATGTACTATACATTAATATATATATATGAAAAATTATTTATTAAAATATTTTTAAGAAAACACACAAAAAAATGTTGAATCAAAACAAAAAAATAAAGAAATGGAACCCTGGAAGTTAAAGTAATTTCGGGGTGAGGACCGAATATGTAGTGTTAAACTGGTTTGGTTTTACTAACCTTTTCCCTTTTGCGACTTTGTAGACAAAATTGGAAATATCCAAAGTACCAAAGAGCCCAGTAATTAAAAAAATAATAAAATAATAAAAAGTGATTTACAAAAATTGGAAAAATAATAAGAAATCGGTAATGTAAACATGACATACAAAAAGTTTAAAGAAATGGAGGTTCAAAAATGTGAGTGGATAACTAAAACATTTGTAAAAATAGGTATTAAATACTTAAAAAGCAAAACATTATCCACAGTAAAAAATCAAAAACGGTGCAATCTGCTGGTTGCTTATTAGATGGTTGGTAAAAGTGTAAAATAGTCCAAAAAATATACAA
>BMAW01103442.1:282668-299923 GCA_019974015.1 Nephila pilipes
TGTGTGTGTGTGTGTGTGTGGTTCGTTCCTAGACGAATGTCTAAGTGAAATAGCCTTAAAAGTGGTTATTTTGAATTTGAAAGGGGGAAGAAAACGTCTGAACACTTGAGCAAAATTAAATATATTGTACCGCACTTCGGGGGTCGTGTTGGTTGAGAGTCGATAAAATAATCTCTTAAAAATCTCAAGACTCTTATTCGTAGCAATTTCTACAGGACGCAGTTAATTCCAGCTGTAGATATCACAATTACACAGCTCCAATGCAGCTAATTTCACAGGAAACAGATTCCAAATACAGAAGTCTCTAATATCTTAAAAAGATAACAGGTACTATGCACTAGACTAGTAGTAAAAAAAATGACCGTCTTCGCTACTGCTCGTTTTCTTCACTACTACTGCTTCTATCTCGGCCGATGGTATTTATTTCTGGCTTGGTGTGAAAATCTAAGAGTTTCACCAAGGTTCTAGAAGGTTCTAGGCTATCTCGCTTAACATTGGTCCTAGAGCTTCGGTGATAGAACTTCTAGAAACATCTATTTTTCTCAAACCTTGCCAAGTGTTAGCCAAATCACCAAGAATCCCGCCAAAAGGACGCCTAGTCACCAAATCACTAGAAATGCCTTGTTTTTTAACATTGAATGCTCGATTTTTGCCCAAATTCTGAGTATTTCTGATCTGTCTGAGATATTTTAAGACAAATATAAGTAACTTTTACAAATTTGTAACAATATATATATATATATATATTATTTTAATTTTAATATAATTTTCACTCTCCCTTTCTCTCTCTCTGTATATGTATATATATATATATATATATATATATAAACGACGCACCAAGAAGGAGGTGCCCGATTGTAATGAAATTGCGTTTGCAAGACATTTGAACTGAACATGCAAATAATTAAAATTTGGTGTCCAATGAATGAATAGTGGAAGTTACTGCACATCGAAACTGCGCACTCAGCAGGTGTATATAAGAAGCGATTCTCAATCAGATGTTCAAATTTCTGTTGCATTGCGATTTAGGATACCTTTCAACGACTGAAAATATGCCTCGCTGCAGGATTCGAGCTCATTACGAGCAACGGTCTGAGTTTGAAGGGGATCGTATCATTGGATTGAAAGAGGCAAGTTGGGCAAATCGGAGAATCGCTCGTCATATGAGTGGAAGTGATGCGGCAATTAGAAGATGCTGACAAGAATAGGGGGCCAATGGCATATTTCTGTGTCATGATAGTAGCAATCGACCTAGGGCTACAGCAGATCAGGAGGACAGAGTGATTGTCAGATAAGCTGTCACAGCGCCTGATTCACTGTTATCATCCGCACACGAGTGTCCAAGAGGACAATTCACAGACGGCTGATAGAGCGAAATCTACCCTCGTACCAACCAGTACGCCACCTTCCACACACGCCTGCACACTGACGAGCCAATTACAGTGGTGCTTGGCTCGATCCAGTTGGAATGATGCTGACTGAGGACGTATAGTGTTTAGCGACGAATCCCGCTTCGAACTGACGATCATCAAAGACATGTCTGGAGACGCCCAGGGCAGTGTGCCGATCCTACTTTTACTATTGTACGCCACATAGGCCCTCAACCAGGAGTTATGGTCTGGTGCCATTTCCCTTGATAGCCGACCCCCTTTGGTTGTTATTATAGGCACACTTACAGCACAACGGTACGTCGACGATATTCTGAGACCCGTTTTTCTACCTTTCCTTTTGCAGTATTCTGGCCTTATTTTTCAGAACTATGCTTTGAACTATCTTACAGTTTGTCAAACACTTCCTTGGCCAGTCAGATATCTCTCGAATCGAGCATGTCTGGGATATGAGGGGAAGGCAACTGCATCTACCAGGGAATGTGATAACCTAGCCGATAACTGGAGCAAATTTTGCAAGAAATACCACAGGAAACTTCAGGGAGCTTTTTCACTCTATGTCACGTCGTGTGGCAGCTTGCATTCAGGTTGGAGGTGGGTCAACACCTTATTGAGCTCGTTACTTTGTAACTATGTAACTCTGAAAGAAATCATTCAATTTTTCTGAAATTTTAATCATTTTCTGTTGTACGTAATTTTCCTATCCGCCAATTTTTATTTCCATCGGACAACTCCTTCTTGGTGCGTTGTTTCATTTTTTTTATATATATAGTGTATTTCATCACTTCTTAATTGCATGGCAAGTTGTTAAAAGTAAAGCGATACAAATTTCTGTTTATTTCGCCAAAACAAAATTAAAATTGCGTAATGTACATAAACTATAATTTATGAGCAATACTACATAAGAACCATATAATGTAAATAACAGTTATACATAATTATTGTTGCATCTTTCTTGCTGAAATGCCGCAAGAAGTTATCCGTGACTCCTATAAGATTTCTTTCAATGATTTACATCTAAATATGCTAAATGGAAAATATTAAATTGGGTATTACACAAAAAAAAATATTTTTTTAGTTTTTGGAAAGCTTACGTTTTCATTAAATGTATTAAACAATTGACTACACAAGAGTTAAATATCGTTCTAGTGTTATAACACACACGCGAGAGTCATTAGTATTGAAGTTCAGTATATTAGCTTTTTTCTAGCCAAAAAGGTGCAAAGAAATTTAGCCGTGACTGCCATTAGATTACTTTCAAAAAATTAACAGTAAATATTCCAGATATAAGAAATCATATAATGTATTACACAAAAATATTTTTTTAGTTTTTGGTAAGCTATTGTTTACACTAAACGTACTAAAAAATTACTATATAAAAGCTACTATATGTAATACCATTTTAAGAGCGATTTTCATAAGTATTATTAGCATCTTTCTTGCCAAAAAGCCGCAAAAAATTTAACTTTAGGTTACTTTCAAAATGCCACTTTACTGGTAAAAGCCGCAGTAAACTGTGACTCCTCAAAGGCTGCTTTCAAAAAGCTTCAACTATATATATGATACTGAAAATGTAAAAAAAAAAAAAATTACGTGATGCTCTTGAAAAAAATATTTTACAGTTTGGGTAAGCTAATATTTAATAACTTACTAAATAACGCAGCGGTTCAAGTCATAGATTCGAATCCTTATTCTTCTAAAGATTCGTTGAAATTATTAAAAGAAGATGCACTTTATGCTTTAACTTAGTAGTTTATGAAAAACATTCTCTATAAAACATAGAACTCTTTACTGTAGATTATTTCTGCCGAGACAGAATGCCTGCCTCATTTCTCTCCTACTTACAACACAACACTACTGTAAGACAGGAATCGAACTATGAAAGTACAATTTTACATCAATTCTTCTTTCCTATAACGATTACAGAAACAGTAGTTATAAAATGGGAAACAACTTTATTCAAGCAAGTATTATAACACTACCAAACGATTTTTTAAAGAAACGATTAATTTTATATCCAACTAAAAGTAAATGAAGGATATATAATAATATATATTATATATAAATGTAATTTTGATTTATTAATTCTTTTTAATAACTTTGGCTTACGTGAACTTGAAAGTTATAACACTTCAAACACCAGATAAATGAATAGTAAGCAAGGGATGTAGTGGAAAGGAAGTGACGTCAAACTTTTATGCAATTGCTTATTCCTTGACATAAATTACACCATATATCTCTAAAGGTAGATTTATCATTTCGTGTTTTTTAATTTTGAAAATATAGAATTTTGAAATCGGATGAATCATTTTAATTAACCCTGTATAACAAAAGATAATACGATCTCTTGAAAATAATATTTTATTGACAGACAAATTAACTTTTAAAAACTTTATATTAGTAATGATTATATATATGCAATGAATAATAAATGGGTATAAACTAATTACTTTAACATAATCAAATTTTTTTTAAATATTTTTTAAAAAAATATTACAGCAGTTCAGCTATTTGGCTAAAAACAATCTGTAGTTCTGATTGAAAATATTTTGATTAAAATATTATTGTTTAAATTTTCAACATTTTTATTTTTTAAAATAGTTCGTATATTTTAAAAAAATTAAACTCAATTTTTTTTTATCATCTATTAAAGCAGCAATTTTTTCTCTGAAGCATAAAAAAAAAAACAATTTTAGTGAGTCCCTCCCCTCCCACCCAATAGGTAAAACAAAAGTACGATTCTATTTATGTTCAGTTGCCACGACAGATGGCACTGCTAAGCGATTAGTGGAAATATATTTATGTAACTTGAGAAAGTTGTAAGTACATATATGTAACTTGAGAGAGAATTGTAAGTATATATATTAAAGAACACAAAAACAAATGAGCATAGACAAAATAGTTTCTATCACTTGTGCTAAGCCAAATACTTTTATAAAACTTAAACTAGAGTAAAATAAAGCTCCCTCAGTTTGCATGAATTATGCTATTTTGTGTAACTGAGCAATTATACGATTGTTAGAAAAAATTTTCTAGTGAAATAACACGGAACTATTTATTTATTTTGGAATGGCTGCATAGCCTAGTAGTCATGTTCGCGGATGGAGTTGTTTCCATCGGATCATTGGTTCGAGTTCTAATGCTACTAAAGACTTGCCATGTAGTGTTACTCTATCGATGTGCCGAGGCTCGAAGTTCTTTCATTAACCTGTTGTGGATACTTGGAGAAGGATGTACCGGCTGTAGAACGCATGTGTCGTCCTCGTCATTTGACCGAGGCTCAAATTTACAAGGTCATTCGCCAATAGTCCTCGTGTTGTTTCTAAGTGCAACTTTAATAAATAATCATTCATTTTGGGAGTTGAAAAACAATTAATACTTTGAAATTATTAAACATTTACATCTGTATACTCATAATAGTTTTCATATTGTTATGTAGAAAGTTTTTCTAATTAAACTTCCTTTATTAGAATTTAATATTATTAAGAATTAATGGATTATGAACGTTTTTTAAAATAACAGTATTGTAATCTATATCTTTCATGGAATATATTTTACAATTTTTTTAAAAAAGGATGAATGAAGTAATGAAGGAATTTTAGAAATTAAATCCTTAAGATAATAGAACATTTTCTTATACATTTCAACAGAGATTGCAAATTTGAGGAAATGATAACTTCACGATAAGAATCCTGTGGTTAAGGTAATTGAAACGTTAAAATACTTCAAATCTGGTTGTTATTTTTTTTTATTTATTTAATTTCTACCTGAAAATAAAGAATGCTTCGCTGAATCCGAAGACATTGTTTAAGAGGGTTCGATATAAGTTGAATGATAAAAAATTCAATTTTAAATTTGTAATAAAACATGCCACCCAGAAAGAAAAATATCTGTGCTTGCATTTTGCTCGCCAAGTAGTCAAGATTGCGAGCTACCGGATGGCATTATTTTCGTCGAAGCGTGGGCTCGATCCCTGATACCACTAAAGCTTGGTTGTTTTGTTTTATTAACGTTACAACACGAAGAACACAAGAAGCAACACGAGGGCTATTGGTGACAGACCTCGTAATTTTGAACCTAGGTCAAGTGACATAGACGACACCTGAGCTCGTACCTCCCCCCCCTCTTCTAACTTCCACACCACACCAACGGGAGGACTTTGAGTCTCGACAGATTTAACGTGTATCAAACCCGACTACATGGCGGGTCTTTAGTGGCATCAAGGCTTGAACCACGACTCGTAGTAAAACTTCGGCCTCGAGATGCCACTAAAGACCCATCGTGCAACGGGACTGAATCATGTTAAATTTGTCGAGGCTCCAAGTCCTCTTGATAGCGCGATATAAAAGTCTCAGTGAGGAGATTCTATCTAAAGTGTCGTCCTCGTCACTTGACCGAGATTCAAAATTACGAGGTCTGTCACCAATAGCAGTCTTTTTTTAATTCAAAATATGCTGACGATCTGTCGGTTGTTTCCTCCGGCAGTTCTAGAAGAAATCTGAAACACAACACCAATATTTAAATTTATCTTATTGCTGAGCCTCTGGCACAGCTGAGGTTGGAAATCTCGCCTCTATTAAGTTAAACAGTAGCAAGGGAGAGTATGATGACAGCGTATTCAACCCTTACCCGGTTTTCAAACTAAATTCATGCATTTAGATTTGTAAATTTTATAAATATTCTAGAGTTCTGATACTTTTACAATGGGTATCTTGAAGAAAAAATTTATAATCTCTCATGAAATTTTAATAAGATGTTTTTCATCGGTAATTTCAATTTAAAAATTATATAAACTATGTTTTTTTTCTGTTAATAAGCCCATAACATTCTGTGGAGTGGGAGTTAGGGGTGATACTTTTATTTACCCATATAATTCTAAGTTAAACCCCATTCAGAAAATTTAATTTTAAAAATTACAAATGCCTACAGAATGGCCTTTCGACTATTTTGTAGGTAATTAGGAATTTCCCAAACCCTAAAATTTCCTTTCCTTAAATAATCGCGTCAAATTTGGAAGCAGCAATATTCAAACTTTTAGCCCTTAATTAATGATACCCTCTTCTAATCAATTATTTTATTGAGATTTCTTTGTCCTGAAACGCAAATCCTTTCTTAACAATATTATTTGTCTCTAAGAGTTCGTTCACCGACTGACCCAGGATTGTATTCACAACTGGATACGCCAGACGTGTCTTCCACCGGCGTGTCCTGAACAGGGTCTTCTATATGTTTAAACTTAAGGTCTATCGTTCATGTTTCTAGGCTGAGCTCTCGGAAATCGGATTTGCCGTATTGTGGCCCGTCTCTTATAATTCAAAGTTATTACTTATATTGACAATTTATCATCCATTTTGCTTCTACAAAATACTAGAAAAAAAATTAAGTATAATTAATACCTCTAAAGAAAAATTGGCAACATATTCTGATTTTCGCAACTCATACAGAGTCTGGACACAAAGATTATTACAATGAAGTTTCAGATTCATTAGCAAAAATTTTTTTTCACTGTTGATGAGGGAATGAGTGTCCCATCCTTTCTGTCTCACATTGTTAAGATTTTTAAGTATAAGTTTCTTTCTTACTGATTCGTGGTTATTCTCGGGATCATTAAGCAATTGGTTTTAATTTGATATAGTCCCTTTTGGTCTCTTTGATTCGATACATGAATGTCCCGAGAAAGTCATTGAACGTTTGATCCTCAGAAGTATGCATTGCAATTTCAAGGGAAAAGGGTGCTTTCTCCCACTTTGTGATTGCCCTTCATCTGCCCTGGCGGCACACTTAAATAAGAAGTTCGCCAAGAATACAACACTTTCACCCACAATGCAATCAACATTCCTACGCACACTTACTCGGATACATTAACACAGAGATGTCACTTTTGCGAATCCCACACGAAACACCTACATTCCCGTACACGAATAAATACAACGATTGGGACACTACTGTTAACCTCCTGGTATGTTAAATTATGTGAACTTTAATCCTGTTTGTTGCGATAAATTTGATGATGCATCAATTGATAGTCTCTCCATTTGAATCATAGTTCTAATTCTTTACGAGTATTCTCATCTAAAATAGAAACCTCTTCTCCCTCTGTACTATCACTCCATTCAGCCCAGTTGATTAATCATAGATATGCAATTCTTTAAATTATTAATTTTAAATAATAATCTAATTCAGAGAAAAGGTTTCTCTCTCTCTTTCTGCATAAACATTAAGAGTGTTAATAATAAACAAGTATTAGTGATATTCGAGTCAAATCCTAGAGTCCATGACCAAGCTTAACTTCGTTATACGTTTCATTATACGCTTCTTAACCAATCAATTCCCCTTCATTTCTTATTTAAATCGTTTTAATTTGAAATATGCTAAATTATGTTCTTGTGATTCTGTTGTGGATGCTGACCTCTAAGCTTTCTTTTTCCGTTTTAGAAAAAAAAATATTTAAACTGCTTTGCTGTTGAAATAAAACTTTTTTGGGTGAAGTCTGTGTGAGAAAACCCCAATTCGCATATTAGGCTAAAATCTTGAATTCTAACTACTCATAAAATTACTAAACAAATTTCTTGATTGCTTAAATATTTGCTTACAATTTCTGAATATATAAATTTTCTTAATGTTTATAATTATATACTTTATATTTATATATATTATCTTTTTTCCTATTCTTTGTTTTTAATTTATGAGTTAGTGGACTTTTCCATGTTGTGCCATTTAGCCAATTCTATGTCACCTGTTATACAACTTATTTTTTCAAAAAAATTCGACTATTAATTTTTTGTCATTGTCTTGTATATTTTTCCTGCTTGGTAAACACATTTTAAGCTTTTACTTACATTTGTATTTTATTGTTATGTGATCTTTCTTGTTATTTGTTTCAACAAGAACTGTTATAGCTTAGTTTAGCTTAGCTTATAAAAATATTTTTGTTTGATTAATCAATAAATGCTGAGTATGGGGTTGGTTGTCTCCCGGAGGACGTGGTTCGTAGCTCTAAGCTCGGTACCCTTGGGCATTCCGCCAATAGCCTTCGCGATACTGCAAAGTGCGACGTTAATAAATAACCAATAAATCATTATCCATAGTGTACTGACATTTTCCACATTACAAAATGAGGTTATTCCTGACACAGAGATTTTCTTCTCTAACAAATTTTTACAAATTTTACATAATTCCCGGTATTTTCATAAAAATTAAAAAGAAATTTGAAAGTACAATTTTTTTTAAATTTTTAAATTATTTTCGAACCAAATTTTAAAATTAAGATAATGTGTAATAAAACGTTATGTTCATAAATACCGAGAAAAAAGTTTAAGTTACATACGCATTGGATTTTAAACAAATTGAACCTAAAATTATAAGAAAAAGATTTACGAATGTAAATTCAAATATTGATTATTAATTGCTCGTGCATCATTATTTTGTATGTAAATGATTATTAATTGCTCATGTATAATTATTATTATACATTTTCTTTATATGAGCAGATACATAAATATACATCTATCTCAATGTTATAATTTAACTTCTATTGCTCTTAATGTTAAAAAAGTGAGGATTATTTAAATTTGACATATATTAAGCTCTTTTTTCTTGTCAATGACTTCTCAGCTACCTTAGAAAAATGAAATTTTCTCAAGCATTAGGTTAATTTAGCGTAATGTTTCCCAATGTTTATTCAGCTTACTACGGCAATGCTCATAATTTTAGACAACTATTAGACTATCTAAATAACACTTAAACTAATATCTTACTCCCTAAGTTACAACACAAAGGCAAATATAAAGTACTGAAACTATCGAAAAAAATTAAATTAAATTAGATTAAATTTTTATAGGCAAAGCTTTGCAAAGAACAGATTTAGTCACCAAAGATGCAAACTTTTTGAAATAATTATTATTCATGCCTTTCATACAACATATACTCTAGCTAAACACACTAACATATATTCCTCACAATTTAAATTCTGTTTCTTAAGCCTTTTAGCAGAAAATTAACTTCTATCGAACAGAAACAATCACAAAGTTTTGATAGCAAAAGGAATAAAAGTAATGATTGTGTGTGTGTGTGTGTGTGTGTGTGTGTGTGTGGACAATAATATTCTTCACAGGTATTAAAATTAAAGCAAATGTTAAAATATTAAATTGAATATATTTTACGCTAAATGTAATTATTTTGGCTGAAAAATTAAAATAAAATAAATGTTTACGTATATAATCTATCATAATCACTTAAACTTCAATAAGGCTACAGAAACTCAAAATGAAACTATTGTGAATCGGTTGAAAGAAATCAAAGTAGATTAAATAAGTCATGACCATATTTCACACTTTATATTACAAAGTGGCCAGAGACGACATGTTGTGGCTGTACGAAATCGGAAGCCCATTTGATGGCTAATAATTAACATAGAAAAAATACTTATTTTTTGAAGTTTTTTCGTATAATAATACAAAGAGAAGTAAGTTTTTGTCTTTAGTCGTTACATTTCGTATTTTCCTAATAAACTAATACTATCGTTCGATGAAACTTAATAGAAAGAAGTAAATTCAGCCAGAGAAATTTTCTGCGACTTTCTAAGAAGAACAACTTGCAATCGAAACTCGAATGAGTCTTTCAGCTTTTATTGTTCTAACCAATCACGTCTTTTCCATTAAACTTAATTTTCGTACAATAACTTTTTTTGGTAACTTAGTGACTAAACGGTCAGGGAATGAAACCTGAATATTTTTGCTGTTTATTTGTATAAGTCGAAGAGAAATAAATTTCAGTCTTTAGTCATTTCACTTCGTATTTGCTTATTAAACTAATACTTTGTGTGACTAATAATATAATAACTCTTATGAAGAAATTTAAAAGAACGTAAATCCCCTTAGAGAAAGTTTCTACGTCTTTCTAAAAACTTACTATTGAAACTCAATTGAATCTTCCAACTTTTATTGTTCTAACCAATCATGTATTTCCTGTTAAAGCTAATTTTTGTATAAAACATTTTATTTCTAATGCATCATCAGTTACTTCAGAACCAAACAGTTAGATAATGAAACTTGAATTAATATTTTTATTTCTAAATTAAATTTATGTACATTTTTGTAACACTATATTTGTAACTTGTTAAATTTAAGCTGTAGAAAATTGACTAAATTGCTTAAGCCTTTTTTTCCAAATAATGTTGTTAAATTAGCTCATATCACGATTTTCTTTCCCCTTTACTAACCTTGGGGGCTTTTCAATTCGATTTGTTTAAAATGAAACATGACTTATATTGATTAGATTCAAATTATGTTGTGTGGAGAATATATTGGATAGATTGCATTTATTGGCAGCAATGAAATAAATAATCAGGAGTTAGAGAATTGGAAATTAGTTAATTTTGAATCAAAATGAGACGTTGGATCCCGCTGTTCGTAGTCTAAGAAGCAATCAGAGGAGTCTTAGAATAGGTCAATAGAGGTTTCAAAGATCTAACCCTCAATTTCAGTTAATTTACTCATTCAAACCAGATTGAGTTGGTAAGAAATTGCTTTAAAAGATATCCTAAAAATTAGTCCAAACGCTTTTAGACAGTTTAATCAGAAGAAACAGTAGTAACTATTGAATTTTAAATATTCAGCAAAGTGCGTAATAAATTGTAATTGAACTCGTCTCCCCTTTCTGTTAGAGACCATGATAGCCTAGTGATCATGGTCGGAGACTGGGGGCTAGCCATTGCTTTCGTCGAGCAGTGGATTCCAGCCCTGATGCCACTAAAGACAAACTGTGTAGTGGGACTGATGCAAGTTAAACTTAATCGAGATTCCCTGTCCTCCCTTGACTTGATGTGAAAGTTTGGAAAGGGAGGGACCAACTCAGGTATCATCCTTTTTATTCAATCAAAGCTCAAATTTGCGAGGTCCGTCACCAACAGCCCTCGTGTTACTTTTCAGTGCGACGTTAATAAAAAAATAACAATCACAGACTTTTGTTCTATATTACTCTTCGTAATTTTTTTCAGCATTTCACAGTGCCACTTGGTATTATTTTCTACCCCTTAGTGAATCATTTTACGGCCTCAAAGTCAGAGGCTATGCCTTTTCGGGCCGATACCATGAATTTCAATTTTTTCTACAAGCTTTATACTCTCAACACATCATGTACACATTAGTACGACTCATTGCACTATCCCCCATAACCAGTTTTAATTCACTTAAGAATCTGGGACGTCGTGTTTCCCTTCGTGAGAAGACACCGAGTTACGCTCGTCAACTCTCAGTGGGGGATTCAGAGTAGAAAAACTCTTTAAAAACAAGAGTTTTCAAATGACTCAGACAAACGAGACTGCCTTCTACTGGTAAATCTACATTCTAATGTGTATATATATATATATATATATATATATATAACACATTGATCAATAACTCCCGAGACTAACCCAGAGATGGCGCTCGTAGTAAACCAGTAACCAGGTATTTCTAGAGTTCTAACCTTTGTGCTTGAAACGTGTCAAAATTTTAAGTCGATCGGACCAGGAAAAAGGTTTTTTGAAGTGAAGTGAAAAAGGTTTTTTCCAAGTGGGTGCCGCGATTGCTTTCGATGGAACAAAAACAGCAACGAGTCGATGATTCAGAAAGCTGTTTATCGCTATTTACTCGCAACAAAAAAGATTTCTTGCGAAAAAAGAAAAAAAAAGAAAATAAATATAAATAAATATATAACATAAATGAATATAAATATAAATAAATATAAATAACAATATAAATATAAATATATAAATATACATAACAATATAACATATACATAAATAAATAAATATATAAATATATACATAAATAACAAATATATAAATATAAATATACATAAATAAATAAATACAGTGTCCAGCGTTAATGTGACCAAATAGCTAATCTGTGAACCGTCTGGTTTATATATGCATCTAATTTGAAAATGTTTTAAAAGGTAAAGTACGCGCTGGAACTAAAACCCTATTTATAAAAATTAAAATTAAATTTTATACGGTCCCCAGGGTCCTATCACTATTTAGGAAAATATGCATACACAAAGATAAAGTAAACACAAAAGTTTCCATTTTATTACGATAAAACTGGCCGAGTTATGAACTTTGAAAATCATATATTCTCATCCATTTTCCTGGCCATGTTCAAGAAGCTACAGTAAGGGCCGCTTCTAAAGTGAAATTAATTGAACTCTGCCTGAAAACTTTACTCTTGTAATGTCACTATTATGTAAATCGTTTTAAATTTAAAGTACATACATTACGTTAATAATACAATAATTAAGTACTTAAGAAATAAATTTGTTCTGTGTACGTAAACATAGAAAATAAAATATTTTGACGAAAGAAAACATTCAAAAGCAGTTCCAAGAAAATAGACCGATTCTGCTGCGGTACTGATCATGGCGAACGTTAAAAATTGTTGTAGTCGCTTCGTAATTGCATACAGTCGCATTCTAATATTACGAATTTAGCACGGGAGAACGAGATGTATGGCTACAATGAAGCGAACACGCAAGATACTGTTGTATGGGCAGTGTAATCTGAAATAAGAGAGAGGCGGCAAGACTTTATGCCATTAAATTTCCCAGTCGAAGACATCCATCTTATTGTACCATTGCGCGTATTCAACGCGTTTGTATAAACTGGGAACTGTCATAGACGTGGTTCCTTGTCTCGTGCCACAACCCTTAAAGCTTGCGGATAGCCGTTGAGGCAGTTCCGCATGCCCTGCTCATCTCTGAAATTAACTATGTCCAGGATATTAACAAGGCTTTGTTCCTTCTCAAAATCGACGGTGTAGTACATATTAACTACTTAATGGTGCATATCCCATCGTCCGTAGTCCTGACGCAAGAACTAATGCCCGGAGACACCTCAGAAGCGTCGTTTTCTTTGCAATTTCGTTAAACACACTGGATGAAAATCTAGATTTTGAATGAAGTTTCTTGGTCTGGATTTTGAAACGCGCCAGTTCAGGCGCGCGGTTCATTATTACACAGAATACGCTATTGGTCCCTCTAAAACCTCTTCATCTAATACGAACGAACGCCGTACGTTGGTCGGTGAATGTGCGTGCGGAATATGGATATACACCTTAATTGGGTGGACCTTTAACATGAGAATCATACACGGAAATTTTATTCTGGACTGTTACGGATTTTAGAAGATGAAGTTTCACGGGATTTGTCACGCATGTGGTACCAGTATACGATATGCTCCAGAATACCAAATCTGGTGCAACTACAAATGATTTGAGCGCAGAGACATTTACTACTCGAATAATTGCCGAAGGTCAACAGGAGTGGTCCCTACGATCACCAGACTGTCCTCTGATTTCTTTCATTTTATAAAAAGCAAAGTGTACGGAACAGAATCCAAGAGGAACTGATTTACTAATCGAATTAGTACATGCAGATAGATCTGTGACACCAACCAGCTACAGGAGTTTCTGACGCGGATTCGGCACCGTAGCTGTCGCAGAAGGCAGTCATTTGAACATTATTTGCCATCATTATCTTGATATATCCCTATTCACATGACTGGCGCATCATCTCCACATTATACTAATTTGAACGGCAATCCTTGTATTCTTTGTGGCTATTTGTTAAACAAGCTGTTTAATCTTTTCAGTACAAGTTGTATTTCTTTAATTTAACTTTCATTCTTTGCCATACAGCAATACAAATTGTCAATTTTGATGTTTACGATGTTTTAATATTGTGGTGTTTTTCTTTTGCTCTTCTGTAGATAGACTAATAATTTCTAAACTCACCATATACGACCCCTTTTCTGAGCAATTCAGATAAACTTTATGTAGGCATAATTCGACAGTTTTAATGTTATAAAATGAAACTTTCGTGTTTACTTTGCTTTGTGTAATGCGCCTTTAAATATATGGATAGGACCTTGGGACTGTATAAAATTTATTTGTAATTGTTTATAAATGGGGCTTTGTCTGAAAAGCACGTAAAAACATTCTTTACCTTTTAAACATTTTCAAATTGAAGTGCATATCTAATCCGAACGGTTAAGAAATTATCTATTGGTTCACATTAGGTCTGGACACTCATAATAATACGCCGCCATCACAACCCTTCCGCCTCAAAATACCAACTTCGCCGTGTTCTGTTTACCATGTAACGCTGCCCCTAAATTCTAAGTTCACAAAACAATTTCTCAAACTCTCCCTATCTCATGTTCAATTCCTTCCTAATTCGGCCCCTCATCCTACCGGCCAATTCCTATTTTTGATGCCTGGCTACTCATCGCCGTAAATCGGCCAAACCAAACGCCTTATCCATCCTAAATCAATACGCTAATCGCCTACTTTCCTAAATCAATAATCAAAATGTTCATAACGATTAAACGATTAAATTGCGATTTAAATAACGCACCAACGCCACCAAACAATGTCGCTTTTCCACTACTACGATTAAATGAAACGCTCATGCCCGACGTTCAACTTTTGTTCCACGCACCAACGCCACCTCCTAAACCGCCATTCCGCTCACGCCCAAACCGCCATCACCGATATGATTCTGATAAAAATGATGCCGTTGATATTCATTTAATGGTTGTTTGAAGGACACAATAATACCAACGATCTTAATGTTTAATGTTCAATGTTACCAAATGTCCTGCTCATCTCACCTAAATTTAAATATCCGCATACGCCAACGCTTTCTGCCTGCTCATGCCAAACAGCCAATAACGTTCAAATGCCGAAAATGCCGCACCAAACGATGTTCATGAAACGTTGCCGCTGGATACATATAGTAGGTATACATATGCTGTACATACATTGCTTATTATATGAATTACATATACATGAACACATATATAAGAATACATATATTAGCATAACATGAATTATTGCTATATATTAATATTATATATGGAGTATATGAATACATTACATATAGTTAGAGTCATACATATAAAGCCACATATATGCATATATATATATTATTATACATATATGCATATATGAATATATATGCAGAATTTAACTACCGAAACGAGGCACATGGCCTGTTTTAAAGATGTCTAGGGTTTCTGGATTGAATAACAAAGCAGATTTTAAGAAGATGACATTTAATTAAATCATATTGTACAGTACATACCACTTAAAATAGAACTATTGGTTATACATATTAAAGAGCCATCGGATCGCACGTCTTTTTCTGTTGGTCGCACTCTTCCATCTGCCGTTACTCGTGTAGACCCCTTTGGAAAGATCAGTCACAAGAGAACTCCAGCTCGTGAGATCATATGCAAATATATATATGATAAGTATATACAGGTATGGTGTATGAAACCGAATTGCCCATAGGTGGCGCTAGATGTCGATGCAGTACACGATTACAGTCAGCGGTGTCTGTTATTGTATTGATATCCGCAAGATTTCCAACTCCACAATAACACGAGTTTCATCTAGTAGCATTAGTTTATTAGAGATAAACATGTCGAGTTTTGTGCCAACAAATTACGATTTGCGGCAGCACTACTTTTCTTGTCTTTCATCTGAAGAAAACAGCAGCCGAATCGCATCGAATGCTTCTGGAGGCATTTTGCGAGCATGCTCGGTAAAACACAGGTTTCGGGCTCAAACGGTTCAAGCATGGCGATTTTGACGTGAGGAACTGAATTAACGGGAAGACCACCGAACAGTTTTGAAGACGCCTTTTGCGAGATGACGCTCAAAACAACAACAACCGGAGGATCTTACAGGCAGACTGAGAAGCCATCTCTTCGGTTGCAAGCCATGGAAGAAAGATACAAAAGGGGAGAAATGGGTTCCATCATGAACTCAATCGAAAGAGCGAAACCGCAAAACATCATCGAAATGCTGCTCGCTCAGGTTCAAAAGAAACATTTCCATCGAATTGTGACTTAGCGATGAAAGGTGGATATATTTCTCTTGAGAATCCTAAGGCAAAAGTCATGGTTACCTGGTGAACTCACATCGACGGCAAGACCAAACCGCTAAGGACGAAAGACAATGCTGTGTGTTTGTGGACTCGAAGGGCGTAATCGACTCAGCTACTGAAACCTGGGGAAACTGTCAATACCTAACGTTACCGACAACAAATGACCCATTTAGATCGAGTTTTGCTGAAAACGACCAGAATACCAACAAACACAACACAGGATTTTGCTTGCATGACAAGCACAACACACACGAAGCAAAACAGGTCCAGGAAACGATAGAGTCGTTCCGTTGGGAGATCTTCAGCACGCGGCATTATCACCGACCTTGCCATCTGATTACGTCTTGTTTGCATCGATGGACACATGCACTCTGCTGAGCAGCGCTATTATTTCTTACGAAGATGTACGAAATTGCATGATTTTTGCCTAAAAGAGCAACAGTTCTTTTGGCGCGGAACTGCCTAAATCTGCCAGAAAGATGGGAAAATGTATAGAAGCGACATATCACTTTGAAGTTACTTTGTACTCATACAATACAATAAACGTGTTTTTTGCACAAAAATTCCGTTGACGTATATCGGTTATTATATTATACAATATAAGCTATCATTATATATATGATATTATCGATAGTATATATATATGAAATAATATATATATATATAATTACATATATGATAATAATATATATAATCTATATATGAATATATATATTATATATTTATTAATATATAATATATAAGAAAGAGAAAGGTATATATAAATAATATTATATATATATATATAGTATATATATAACACACCGATCAAACTCCCGAGTCTAAAATTGAAAACAACATTTTTGCAAAATTTTTATTCATAAACATAACACTTTGTTAATCACCTTTTAGGTGATACAATCGTTCCAACGCTTTTCCAAATCTTTTTGTTTTTCAAAA
>BMAW01103442.1:299948-327296 GCA_019974015.1 Nephila pilipes
TGAATCTAAAATAACACAATAGATAAAATTGTACTTAATTGTTATGTTAATTCGTTCTTTATTATGCTTTTAGTTGAACTATTTTTCTTTACGTAACTCTAAAGAGTTTGAATTATTCACTTTAAATTACTAATTGCTAGCAACTTTCAAATTAATTGGTTACTTAGTTAAAAAATTATTTCATTCTAAACTCTGAAATTAAAATACATTTATAGAATCAACACGTTAGTTATAGAATCATGATATCTCTACGTCGATCGCAAACGGTATCACGCATGCATAACTAGATCATTATCACTTGTTATATAATTCCATAAACATGGAATTTCAAGTACGAAATCGTTAATAATAATTATTGCTTCGCGTTAAATTCCAACATCAATATTTAGCTACCCCAAGTGACTTTAACATATTTGTAGGAATAGTGAAAAGGTCCCGGGTATGGTTGAGCTGGTTTTATTGACTTAAACGATGCCTTTCGTATGTACTGCGAGATAAACAGGCTTCAACTCTTCTGCTCAAATGAACGCAGTTTCGTGACTTATTCGTTCGCATTAACTGGCTTCGGTAAGCACTTTAAAACATTCCTTGCTTATTTCGCAGAAAGAGATGGAGATATTTAAAGAGGTTATTTCGCTCTATGCTGCCTGCCATATTGGGGAAATAAAAGAACAGTCATCACATTTGTAATATCTTTTTAGCTCTTTGTTTAAACGCTCCTCTCAAGATATAGTAGTGGAAGAAGGCTTGCTAGGGTAAAACTGAAAAAATCTAGTGCTCGAAATTAATCGGAGTCATTGGGGCTTTACTTGATTTACTTAATGATAGAAAATAGTGAATAATACTGTAACGACTGGGGAAAGAATACTTCCCTTTAATTGTCTTTATGAACATTTCCTAGAAATTCGTAAATTCTTACAACTAAACTTTGCAAAACAGAGTTAATGTATCAATTGAGGTGTAGTGAGATAGAAGGAAAGTTGTTAAAGAAATGTAGAAGTAGGAGAGGGGGACCGGTAGAAGACGATCGCGAGCTAGAATCTACAGCAACAATAATAGATTGGAGAATCAAGTATTAAAAGAATCTTGGAAGAAACAGTGGACAACAGATAAATAGTATTTGTTAATATTCTCCAGTTAAAAACACTTGAAGGTCAGCTTCACATTCGCAGTAGATTAACTATTGAGAAATCTTTCTAAGGACATAAATAAAATCCAGTCGGCATTTTTTTAAAGTCATTATTTCTTGAATGACTTGTTATATCTAGATGGCTCAGACCTTAGTATTGAACCCGATCCGTCACAATACTTTGATTGTTACATAGCAGATCTTTTAAATTATTTCGTGGCTGCGATAGACTAGAGGTCATGGTATCGGGCTCACAGCAAGCGTTGTTTTCGTCGAATTGTGGGTTCTAGCCCTAATGTCACTAAAGATCCGTTGAGTAACGGGGATGATGGATGCACTTTAAATTTGTCGGGATCCAAGTCCTCCCAAGGCGTGATATCGAAGTTTCATGAGGAGGGCTTCTAAGCGCGACCTTAATAAACAATAACTAAATAAAAATTGAGATTATTTGGGATTCATCGATTATTTAATGTGTTTTGGAATTTTTTTACTTACCTAGAGAAAGAACTTAAGTTTTATTAAAAGACCGATGTAGGTATCACTTATAAAATGTTCACCATCGTACTATCGAGACATTCTTTTACCTATATTGACATATGATTTAACCTTTATTACTCATATAAGAGAGTAAGTCATATTTTACTGTTTTCAATATTAATTTGAATGCACCAGCTATCAAATTGTTTAAATTTCAAGTCTATTAAGTTAAAATGTACTGATGATGCTATTTTATGAAGCTATGAATTCTTTGTGAATATATGGAAGCTGCGAAACTCACTTTTTGATTCAATGTAATTAATATAGTTTTGTTTAATTTAATTTTGTTTTATTTGTTTTGAATTATACAGGGTTATTTAATAGGTATACAGAGTTATTCTTATATTTCGAATCATGGTCGAATAACAAGAACAACCATGCCGCTTTGACTTCAATGCTGTTGAAGGATTTTGAGGCCTTGTTTGATTTCATTCGCAGTAGCTCTCAGGATTTTCATAAAAATAGAAAACTCCAGCTCAAGACCCACTAGCCACAAAGAATTAGACTTTTTCGCTTAGATGCTTGGTGAAGCAACAGAAATTCGTCGTAGACTATTGATAGTGTTTCAGTATCTTACATAACTGTCGATTCTAAGACATATCTTTTCTAGATAAAGATATTATGAAGCTGAACTTTTTAAAGATCCAGCGTAATTGACGCATTTGTGGAGCTGATTTTAATATATCTGCCTTTTTTGGCTTTAGAATAAACACTTTGGAGCATGAACATTATCGAAATCTCGAGGGAAAATGTTTCTTTCTTTTGATATCAAATAATAAAGTATTCTCAAATGTATAACTAAAAGACAATCTTTGAATTGGGTCGTTATAGGTTGACTAACCTATACTCTAACAGCGTTTAACGACTTGCCACACGTATTTCTCTTCAATTGACCTTATAGGCATTTCTATGACGTTGTTTGATTCGAAAGTCTCAAATTTTGGGTTATGTAAAACAGCTTTGCTATATATAAATTTAAGTGTAGTGAATAGTATTTGTAAGCAACGAAGAGTTAAATAGTGTAGTAGTAGTAGAAGAAGAAAGAGAGAGATCGGAAGATTTGAATAACGATATTAGACGAATGCTTATGCTGAGAAGAAAGATTAATCTACCACTTAATTAATCGAGTCAAGAGATATTACGTTAGCTGAGACAGATGTTGGGTTAGCTCCGACACTTAATGTCAAGATAGTTGAGACTGATGTTGGGTTTGATCCTGACTCGGATCTATCTTTAATATTGATAGTGTAAAGAATAACTTTTAGATACACTTTAATTCGGGACGCATGAAGGAACCTGCTCCATATTCATAACAAGCATATTAAGTGTGATTTTTCTTCGGAGAAAAATAAAATAAATTAAAGAATTGACTTTCTGATTATTTAGACCGTTTAATTAATTAATGAATTTTATTTACTTACGATGGTTCACACAAATACGTTACAGAAGTGAAGTAGGAAATGTCACAAGTAGATTAGGCAGATTTTGTCGCATATAAAAATATGCGTCAACTGAAAAGCCTAGAAAGATTGTTTATTGAGTTCTAGTCGAATAAATAAGTAAATTATTTTCTTAAAAAAATTGTGAATTAAATAAACTATATCTTCACAAATTTTCAGTTCGAGAGATTCTGTTATCGAAACTTTAAATGGCAGGATTAAAACATAATGCCACCATAGACATAACTTTTCTTATTTGTAAACCCGATTTTTATAATTATTGCTGTATATAAAAGTTTCATATATCTTCTATGTAGTGCTATATATTCACTTTGTGACACAGTATCCAAGCACTAGCGCCAACACGTGACTAGTTGGGCAAACCCATCGGAGAAGAATAGGATTGTAATGAATAGGATTAATAAAATAGCATTTATAAGCTACGAAGATTATACTGATGTAAGAGTGAGAGAGATCGGGAGATTTGATCAATGAGATTAGACGTGTACTTACACTGAAACAGAAGAGTACTTCTGCACTCGACGTTTAGTATCATGAAGATACAGAGCTGTAAACACATGTTGTCGACATCAGGCTTTAATCACTTAATTTCAAAAAACTGATCTCGAAAATGCCTATTTCTTATTGCCAAAATTCTAAAAAAAAATAGCATTTATGGACAAATATGTGTAAAAAATCATTTACTGGCCCAAAATTAAGTATATATAGAGAGAATTACAAAAGATTTCATTATCCCTTTTTGACTTTTTTCACACAGACTGATATAAACAGTTAACTTATTTTCCATTATTTGATATTTCTTATGTATTATACATCTTGAAATTTCTAAATACAAGTTGAGATTTCAGCTCGGTATAATATACTTTAAAACAGAAAATAACACAAAGTCTCTTCAAAAAAAGTCCAACCTTCTTCTAAATCATCATTCAAATTGCTTCATCTGCAACCGATGAGCTGTAAAATTCTAAAGAGCCTCAGATTTTCTCTTTGCAAATGTACATAGTAGCTGAAGTCAGAACTTTCTGTATCGCTGCAACATCATCCCTTTTCGATTAACACAAAAATCTAAGAATGTAAATTTTATAAAACTGAACTTGAATGCTTAGTTATTAAAATCTTTATAAGAGGTTGCTAAGAATATAACAATTTTCTTCAAAACTTACATAAAGGAAACTTTCATGAACTTTAATATATAATACCCAAACGAAGGCGAGTATTTCACATTGAATCAAAGCACAGAAATGGGGGAAACAGAGAAAATTTGCTCTACGGATCAGTAATGCCATCTATGAATCAAAACGTAAACTGGAATAAATTTTATGTGATAATCAGAAACGGGAGCTTTGAAAATTTGATCCCCTTACCACATTAGTGAAAGTCACGCTGAGTACAAAAAAAACCATTACCTGCATGAGGTACGGGCAAAACTGCTAAGTGGTTATTTACAACTTTCACCTCTTCGTCGAAACGAAAGTTTATGTCCCTTAAGGTATCCATACACCTTTAAAACGTCATTTTTGTCAAAATTTTCGATTTTCTAATTTTAACATCAGTTTAAATTTTAAACTTTTTTCTTTCTAATAGTGTTTGAATTTTGCTTATACCTTATTTAGAACTTAAGTTACAGGGATTTGAATTTTACTCGTTAGCTGATTTTTGAAACCGGAAGTGCATTTCTGCAGACAGGAAGTTGGAAGAAATGTTTGTTTACATTTTTATTTTTCGAAATATCTTTTATATGTACAATGGTACAAAATAAATAAATTTTAAAACATGAATCTGAATTTTCAGAATGTTTGAAAATACATTTGGCAACAGGTTTTTAAATACATTTTTATCTTGAATCTGGCAAGAAAAGAGAATCGTTATTGTTTGTTTACATCTGTTTTGGTTTCTGTTCTCATTCTTATAAGTTTCTGATTAAGATTGTTTTTATTGTTGAAAAGCTCAATTTTTTTCGTTTAAAATGGGAAATTCAAAAAGGAGAATTAGTGTTAAAAGAAAAAGACAATTTCGTGGTAATGGTTTTACCAAAAATGATAGCAAAAATAGTACTGTAACTGCTAATGCCAGTGCTTCAAAATTGAACCTTTCTGCCATTCTAGATGAAGAAATTGCTGAATATGAAAATAAACCGCTAACCGGCAACAGAATTATTGACATAGAACTCCTTCTATGCTCAATTTTACAACTTTGTTGCCCCAAATGCTTCCACGATGTTTTGCTGTTACATGAAGACTCGAGGTATGGATTGTGCTCAAGTTTTGCAATAAAATGTAAGCATTGTGACTTTTGCACAGGATTTTCCAGCTCGAAGAAAACATTAAACTATCCTGAGATAAATGCAAGATTTGTTTATGCCATGAGACAAATTGGGAAAGGTTTTTCTGCTGCATATAAATTATGTGCAACATTAAATTTACCCAGGCTCAGTAAAACTGTATACACCAATCATGAGAATAAACTTATGTCTGTGATTTCAGAAGTAAGTGAACTGTCGATGCAAAAGGCAGCTAAGGAAGTTTTGAATATTCATTCATCTAAAAATAAATTAGCTGAATGCTTTGTTTCTGTCGATGGAACATGGCAGCGTAGAGGTTACACTTCTATGAATGGGTGTGTTGCTGCTTTGTCAATCGACACTGGCAAAGTAGTGGACATTGAAATAATGTCATCATATTGTCCGACCTGCAGAAAGCTTTCGAAAATGCCTAAAGGTATTGTATCCGAGACGCTTGAAGCAGATCATGTGTGTCGAAGCAATTTTAAAGGTTCCTCATTAAAGATGGAAGCTGTTGGCGCAAACAGGATCTTCAAACGATCAATTGTGAAACGAGGTTTGAAGTATTCACACTATTATGGAGACGGGGATTCTAAAGGCTTCATCAGCGTGAAAGACACATATGGGAAAGATAGCGTAACTAAACTGGAATGCATTGGGCATGTTCAGAAAAGAGTAGGTGCGAGATTGCGCAAACTGAAATCCAAAAATAAAAGTTTATCTGGTAAAGGTAAACTTACCGATTCGTTTATTGACAGATTGCAAAATTACTATGGAATTGCTGTTCGAAGTAATGTTGGCAATCTACTCAAACTTCAACAGAACGTCATTGCGGCCTTGTACCACTGTGCATCGAGTGGCAAGAAACCCATGCATGGACAGTGCCCTATCGGGAAAGATAGCTGGTGTTATTATCAGCGAGCACTGTCATGCGGCAAAAAGCCCAAAGAAAAATATAATGGCTTATCCAATGATGTATTAAATTTAATTAAACCTACATATTTAGAACTGTGTTCTAAAGAACTTCTGTCAAAGTGCCTTCATGGTAAGACACAGAATGCCAATGAATGTTTTAATGGCATAATTTGGCAGAGATTACCGAAAGAGGTTTTCGTGTGCCTTAAAATTTTAAAATCTGGTGCATTGGATGCTGTTATACAGTTTAATGATGGGTACAAGGGTTGTGTTGAAATTTTAAGGAAATTAAATGTAACGCCTGGTTATTTTACCTTAAAATCTTACAAACACCTTGACAGTTGTCGAATTTTTGATGCTGCACGTCATTCAACACCAAATGTAAAGCAACGTCGAAAAATACTCAGAGCTCTTAGGAAAAAAAAAATTAATGTATTAGAAAGCAAAGAAGGTGTTATATATAAATCAGGGGCATTTTAAATATATTTTATTATGTTTATTATTAAAAATTGCAATTGAAAGTTTGTTTTTGATTTTTCTCAAAATGAGTTTTCTTGACATATTTACATATGGCAACGTAGATATCAGAAAAAGTTATGAACCAAATTAATTGACATTTTGCAAGTGTCTTCCTTATACAATTTTTAAGGACCCCTACCACTTTCATGATTATAAAATTGATATATTTTTAGTAACAAAGGTGTAAATCATGTATTGTTGTAACTTTTTTATGATTTTTCATTGTTATTTGACTCGAAACACAATAAAAATTATTGTAATGAGATTTTCATCATGAAAGTAGTACCAGCCCCAAAACATGTTATGATGAATAAGATAAAAGTTACAGAATAATGATATTTTTGTTTACTTTTGAGTTATGAGTGTTATTCTAATAATCAATTTATGTACTATTTTCACTATGTTTTTCACTCCAAAATTTTTTTTTTGATTTAAAAGCAAATTATTAAGTGTGTTTTTCATAGTTTTAGGTTATATTTTAGCATAAAAAAGTATTTTTATAACAAATATCAATGTATTTCAAAAAATTTTCTTCGAAGGTGTACGGATACCTTAAGTTGCTCACTGTATTAACGTCAATGATAGTGTCGTCGTAAACAACTTTATTTCCATGATGAATTTGGATAGGTTCTCAACCTTCAGCTGTCATAAATTCAATGATATCTGTTTCAATATCACCTCCATGTGCGTCGCCATCTCCTTCTGTTATCAGAACGCCAACGAGATCTGGAAGTAAAGAAAATGCATTACCCAGAGATCACGTGGTAACTTTCAGATACAAGAATTTGTGGAAATCGGATAACAAATAAAAAAGTTGTATCCTTGTCGGCACTACTTTTCAATCAAGTCTCGAATAATATTAGGTTGTTCGGAAAATAATTTCGTTTCTCCCCAACAGAGGGCACAATCGTACTTTTTCATGGCCAACTTCATACTTAAGCCACATAATCATTATATATTTTGTGAAAACCCCTCCCACCCTATATATAGTCAATTACACTATAGTGAGGGCAGCCAATCGCAGTATCACTATACATCACCCGGTAACCAATCCTATAGCAGGCTTTCACCTGCCCCATCACTTCAGCAAAATTTACTCACTGGATCTTCACTCAACTGTTACAGTTCACTCTTCCTACGATAGATGGCGTCAGATCTGCTGGCATCTTCTTTCGACCATATTTCCGAAACTATCCATCATATCCTCATGAAACTTTCTCTGAACATACGCAGTTCCCCTCTCTTTAGAATGATATCTCCATTTTTAAAAAGAACTATATATTTCACCAGATTTGGGCTAGAAGAGCGCTCCGCGCTCTAGGCCCCATTGAAACTTCAACGTCAACGCATATTTTGGCAGCTGATAGAGCAAGACGAGTTTGTAAAAAAGTTTAATTGATTTTATGCAGTAGTTTGGGTTTGGTATCTTTTCAAATAAGAAAGAGACACATGCATTTTCGGCATATTTTACTTTTTTACTATTGAAAAAGTAAAAATGCTGTTCAAGCAAGAAAAAAAATTATCCAATGTGTATAGAGAAGATGTATTGATAGAATGTTAGTGTCAATGTAAAATTTCGATCCCGCAATTTTGATTTTGAAGATGTACTAAGTTTTGGAAGGCCAGTTGAAGCTGATAAAGACACAATAAAAGCATTGATTGATGCAAATCAGCGAATAATAACTTGTGAGATCACTGAAAGATTAAATTTATCGAATTCGACCATACATGATCATCTGAAACGCCTAGGTTTAATCTCAAAGCTTGACATATGGGTTCATTATGTTCTTACGGAAAGAAATTTGTACCGTCGCTTTGACGTCTGTGATTTGCTTCTCAAACGTCAAGAAAATGATCCATTTTTGAAGCGCATCATCAATAGGAGCAAGAAATGGATTGTCTACAACAATGTTAAGCGCAAGAGATCTTGGATTAAAAAAAATGAACCGGTTCAAAACACTTCGAAAGCCGATATTTATCAAAAAGGTGATGCTATCTGTTTCGTAGGATTTCAAAGGAATCGTTTTGTTTGAGCTTCTACTGGGCAATGCAACGATCAATTCTGAAACGTCTGACAACGTCCTCAGCTGGACAAATTAAGTGATTTACTTAAGCAGAAAAGGCCAAAATCGATCAATAGAAAAGGCGTAGTATCAAGATAATGCGAGACCTCATGCAAGTTTGTTGACTCGTCAAAAGTTTTTACAGCTTAGATTGGATGTACTGCCACACCCACCATAATTTCTAGATCTGGCACCTTCTGATTATTATTTGTTCCAGTCTCTGTAAAGTTTCTTTGACGGTAAAACGTTTATTTCAAATGAAGAAGTCAAAAATCTGCTGGATCAGCTTTTTGCCAACAAAGAACATCATTTTTATAAAAAATTAAATTATGTTCCGAACAACCTAATAGATTTAATACCGATAAACATGCTTACCGATCTTAAAGATGCTAGTTTTAAAACCACTACAAGGATACAAAATCATTCGGTAGTACACAGTTTTTAATTTTAAAACAGTTAAGTTGCTATGGGTTCTTGCCCTGTTTCCCCTTCAACTAAATTTTTCGGCTTTTTCCTAACGTTATTTGATTTGATCCTCACCTTGTGAATAAACCGTGACTTAGGTAAATCAGTATTGTTATGTAAATATGTTAGAACTATAGTAAACAGGAGAAGAGGAGGTGATAGAAAGATTTATAGACAGTGATAAAAGTTTTAAAAGGGGATAGAAGGGAAGAGAAAATATAGTGCACACGACTTGGGTACTGGAAGGTTAAGTGATGAATAGAAAGATAATTTTTGACTAGGTTCCAGGAAATGAGTATTGTTCCTGACTTGGATCCCCTTTTGCTATTATTGAAATAAGTAGAATTTTCATTTAATCTTTGGTTGATTTACAGCTACATATTCTAAATACAAAATTTTATTTTTCATTATAACTTCATAGAATAAGCATCCTGTCTAACTATCTATCGACTAATTACTTTATGAGTTTCTGTGGATCAGATCTACTACGACATTCCCATTTGGATTTGTTGCTTACTACAAAGCTCAGGACCCGTTGTTGGACTATATTTCTATTAATTTATCGACTTAATATATTGAAGCGCTGCATTTCCGTGAATTTAATTTATTTATTTTTCTGTAACACCTGAAGTTCTTGAGTTAAATATAACAACTGAATTCTCGTTATATTCTTGTTGAGAGGCATTAACATATTGTTACGAAAATCATCCAATAGTTGTACGGTGAAAACAATTCCCCAAAGTAGATAATAGAGAATGATGCTTTATTTAAGTTATACATCACTTGTACAGAATAACAACACAAGCAAATAGTAAATCTCTAGTTTTAAAAGTAATAGACTTTCAATAACCAGCTCACCTGAGCTCTGCAGACAAAACTCCAAAGTGATACTTTGTGCTTCAATGACTGACTCCAATGGCAGGCTCGCTCATCATAACATCTCCATGTATTTATAACAATCCTGGCCAGGTTTAACATCAGAGGGAAAATTCCGGATGAATCCGTAACTTTTCTCCAAATAGAGATGTGGGGAAATTTTGAGCATTGGTGAGAACATTCAATTTGTCACCAAAGTTTGTCATAAAAAGGATCACCAAGTTTGTCGCTAAGGTCGGGGAGTCATTGCTCAACCCTTCAAGGTTTTCAAAAAAATTCTCAGCAATTGTCTCATTCCGACAAAAAGAATATCGCTGCAGAGAAATGTCATTACAGGCTAGTAACAATATTTTAACATTTTATCATTAAATTACTCATTATTGCTAATATTAAGATTACTTATTTTGCAGACAATTTTATATAATTCGAAAATGATTCGTACGAGAAGGTATAGTAAAATTTTAATTACTATTCAGACGTAACCGAGATATCTGGATTAAATTTATTCAGCATGTTTAATCATCCTTATGTACATAATGTTGTAAATGATTGCTATTTATGTGAATATGTTTGATTTCAGGAAGTCATCTATCCTTTTCTATATAGTCATCTTTCTGAGTTATATATTCGCCCAGCATTTCTTGACCTTTCGAAGGCCATCATTGCAGAACTCGGTAGATTGAACTCGGTCTTTGTATATTGTGGGTTACTTCAATCTTCAGCTTCCTAAAAACCAAAAAAATCAGCATGAATAGCTGTAATTTACAGCATTATGTATATACGGATCAATTAATATCCAAAATAAATTTTATTAACATATCTTGGTTACTTCTTTGTAATAATTAAAACTTTACAATACCACCTCATACATTATATAGAGATATAAGCTCTAATGCAATTCAAAATATATTTAAAAAGTTTATTAAATTTTATTTCATTTTAAATCGTGTTTAATACCGATTACTTTGTTAAGCAAAGACATACATTATTTAATTACGAGTATATGTATTTCATTTTTAAGGGGGCGATATATTTTTGAAACTTCAAGTATAATTATTGCTTTACAATTTCAAACATTTTGTGTGTTTGATAAGGAAATTAGCGAATATTGTTTGGTATGGTTTTATTAACATCGTATTAGAAGCAACACGAGGTCTATTGTTGACGAACCTCGTAATTTTGTCCCTCTGTTAAGTGACAAAGACAACGCTTGAGCTAGAACTCCCCTCACCTAACATCCACACCACGCCAACAGGATGGCTTTGGGCCCTGACATACTTAACGTGCATCAGCCTCGGCTACACGGCTGGTCTTCAATGGCATCCAGTCTGAACCCACTACTCAACGAAAACCGGCGGCCACGAAATTAGAGAATAAAGTAAAGGAAAAAAAACTGCAAATTTTCGACTAAATTACCTGGGTAGAGCTTATTGTTCCTACAGGGAAAAAAATTTTTAGTGAACGATGTATTTTCAAATCCCACTCAAAATTTAAGTCTAAGTTCATGTTTCTTATAGAGCTATCAAATTTGTCAATTTAAAAGAAGAAAAAAAAGAAAAAAAATATTTATATTGAAATTGTCTTTGCTTATTTCATTTTAACGTGTGCAAACTTCTTAAGATTTTTTTCAAATTTATTCTGGCAATAAAAGGCCTTAAAATTGGTAGCGAGCTCATTCGATGATGAAAATTTCCAGTCATTATATTGGTTAACCATCACCTTCCCAATCTAAATCATAGGGTCTACAAAATGAATAATAATCACAGCAAAATAGTGGCCTTCTGAGCCCCAGGCTCCATAGAAACAATTACTATCAAGGAAAGAAAATATCTTCATCAAATTTCTAATGCGTTTTTATTTTCACAAGCAAAACATTCTTAAGTTAAAAAAACGTTGCAAATGTTAACAAAAAAAAATAGGAACAGATGATTCTGCCATACAAATCTATTATTAAATTAAATATTAAAATAAGAGCAAACGAGTATGAAATTATAGAAGTAAATAAAATTCTGTTCCGATTTTAAAATAAAAGCATACGATAAGAGTTTCAATTAAATATATCTCATAGAAATGTAAATATACCTTAAGCGAATCAAATTAATTATTATCACAATGTATTATGTCAATTTTGTTGATGACTTTTTCTCAAACCAACAACATGTTAGTACATATTAAAATGTTATTTCTTAATTTAAACTTATTAAACTCATAGATATTATCTTAATATTCAATATTATATCAATCATATTTGTGTGTGTGTGTGTGTGTGTGTGTGTGTGTGGTATTGACATGTGTATTATTATTGTGTGTTGGTATTGTGTGTGGCTGGTATTGTGTGTGTGTGTGTGTGTATTGTGTGTGTGTGTGTGATTCCTACATGTTACAGAGAAATGCACAGAAATTGGAAACCACCTGTAATTCTTAGAATCTAGTAATACTATGCTTGTATTCTTAATTTATTTACTGTTAAATAAAAATATTTTTATGCCGATGGTAGAATTGGAAATTTTAAGTGATTTATTTTATCTCTAAGTCACCGAGGTCATATATATAATTTCCCGATCATTTTACGCACAATGCAAGGTAATAAACAAAAGGATAAAATCTAAATTTAAATAGGTAATTTAATTATAAAGATTAATGGGTTTGTTAAACAAATATGCCACAGTTATAAATTTTATATAAATATCATACTTCAAATTATTTTGAAATCAATGTGTCAGCGAAATGCAATATTATGTTAAAAACATATCTCATGAAGGAATGAACTTCAAAGCTTTAGATGTATATATTTTATTATATATAATAAATGTAGATAAAATATGTAATTTTAATGCAATACCTTGATAGTTAAAATAAAGAAAAATTAAGGATATTTTTCTTAATATATACGATAATTCATTTACAAAATGCATTAAAAATTTCTGCATGGATACATTCTGATCTATTAAAAATTAATCTCTCGAACTGCTAATGCTTTTAATAGAAATCATTCTAGATTTTTTTTCTGATTCATTTCAAGTTGTCTTTATTTAAAAATTTTAAACACACTATTTTCTTAACAGCAGATGTAATATAACAGATTTTATGACGACTCATAGAATAACTAGCAAATTATCATGATCTAAAAGGGAGGAAACTGTTTCATATATATATATATATAATGAGCACTTTATAGGATAGCTTATCTTCTCTGCTCTCTGAAAGAAATAAATCGTCATCAGCCAGCTATACTTAATTGTAAGTTTTATATAACCTTTCATACGATGTCAGTTTCCAAAAATAATTTTAAAAAAAAATGTAACTGCATTAAATTAAATTTTTATTTCAATTTATTTATTGAGTTTACACTTATTATATTTTAACTTATAAACTGTTTTAAAAATGTGTACCCATCTGTTTTAAATTGTATTTCTTGAGAAACTAGTTACGTGTAATCATATTTATTTGTAAAAAAAAATTCAATGGCATCTAATCAAAGTGAATTATATGTTATCAAATATTCTTTAAGAGATTAAGTACTCTGCTCAACGCTAATAACAATTTCAAAATATCTTAAAATTTTATAAAGAAATTAGTATGGTTTCTTAAGAAACTGTGCATGTATATATATTTACTTTTTAATAAAATTTTTAAGCATTACTTTATGTACGTATAATACAATTTTTGCCTTGCCAAAGTAACCATGTTGATATTTTTATTTTTCATAAACATAAAAGAATTGCGATCAAAAAACTAAATAATAAGAATTATATTTAATCAAATAAAATAAAATCATAAGCTTTTAGCCAAAATTCACTCTAAAAATAATCAAATGTCTTTAAATCTATGAAAAAAGGGATTAATGGTCCCTCAAACTCCTTTTTAGCTCTGGCAGGTAACCTTTTCGCGCGCTTAAATTTTCGCAAACTTTTCAAAAGTTCATACACTTCCATGTAGAATTTTCATGGAAAGCTTTCTTTTTATTGTGATAACACGTAAAAACTGAAGCATTAAACCTTTCGTTAGTACTAGGCTTTGAACATCTGCGTCCCTTTTTCCATTTTGTTTACAGTAATTAAGTAGCTGCCGAGATTTTTTTCGTTCTTTTCTCTCAGGCGATCTTTTCGCTTTAATCCTTCTGTCTCGTCAGGTCGGAAGTCGACAGGAAGCGGAAGCTAGGAAGTAATTGGAAGGCAAAGCTATGCTTAAGACACGAATACTGCAAGATTGGTTCAGAGCGAACCGATCGACAAGATTTCTTACTTAGAGGATAGATTACCGCGAAGAAAGGAACGGAATTCCAGGTAATACAGTTAGGAGTTAGGTTAATATTTTTACACGTGGGTTAGGATACTGGAAGAAGTCGATGGCTGTTTTAACGCTGAAAGTGTTGGTAAGGAGGTAAATTAAAAAAAAAGTGTTGATAATAAAAAGAAATGAAATATAAAATAGTTCTTTAATCTTTTTTGTCTGGAACTGAATTGATTTTTTTAATTAATGCGATGGAAATATCTTCCTTTAATTTTACCTTAATTTATTATATGATGTATGTAAAGAATTTTATTATAAGGAATAAAAATCTTCTGTTAATGATTTCGTGATATCTAAGAATTAAAAATTAGCTTCCAAACTAATACATAGAAATACTCAAATAGAATTTTGACAAATTAGTTTCCATAATAGCTTTAATTATATAAATTAAAAAAAAATTAGAAAATCAAAACTAGTTTCAATAACTATAGTGGCAAACCATTAAAAAAAGACATTTATTGTGCAGTCTTAAAAATATTCTATGATTTTATGAAATCTTATAATTATGTTTTCAACATTACGAAGCTAGATTGCTCTATGAATCCGTCCATAAAATTTAAACAACTCTAAAGTTTAGTTTTATCAATGGAGTCTTTAAAAAAGATTCTTCTATATATTTAAAACTACGGATGGAAGAAAAATAATACGAACACCAGTGAAAAGGTATGACGTATTTCAGACCTGCAGTACAGCTGCGCCACCTGCAATAGAAGTCTGCCAACTAGTGAGAGTGAAGAGGAAGGTATCAGTCTCTCTACAGCTTTCACCTGAGTTGTATACGTCTATCATACTGTCTGTGATAAGTTGAAATGTCAGACCTGTCAGAGTTCCAAAAAGGAATGATTGTTGGAGCGCGTTTAAGTGGAGCATCATTTACAGAAGCAGCAAACTTTTTGGAGTTTGCAAGGAATACGTTATCAACCATTATAACAGCGTATACTAAAGAGGGTAAGTCGACGTCTTCAAAGCACAACAATGGCCGAAAGTCAAAGCTTGCTGATAGGGATAGACGGGTCTCGAGGGGCATAGTAGGCCGAAAGCACAAGCAATCGTTATCCGAGATAACATTTGAAATGAACAGTCATCTCCCAGACCCCGTTTTAACAAAAACTGTCAAAAATGAATTTCATGCTGCGAACATTTATGGCAGAGTGGCAATTCGTAAGCCCTTGGTGACAGCAACTGATGCTTTCAAGCGACACCAATAATGCAGAGATCACAAAGGCTGGTCCCCACAGCATTGGCAACAGGTAATATGGTCAGATGAATCGTCATTCACCCTATTTCAGACGACCGAACGCGTTTATGTCTGGAGAACGCTCAGAGAAGCGTTTAATCCTGAATGCATCTTGCCGACTGTGAAGCATGGGGGGGGGCCTCCATTATGGTATGGGGTGTGATATCTTGGCCCAGTCTTGGACCACTTGTTATACTGCATAGGAGAATCAAATCCAATCACTATTTAAGCATTCTAGGGGATCATGTCCATCCTTTTGTCCAGACTATATTCCCTGAAGAGCGACCGCTTTTTCAAGACGACAATGCCCCTATCCACACTGCTAGGTGTGTTCAAGCATGGTTCGAAGAGCATGAGTAGGAAGTTGAACATCTTGTCTGGCCCTCTCCGTCTCCGGACTTGAATATTTTTGAACATTTATGAAATTATTTGGATTCCAAACTTCTTTGCCTATTTCCACCTACATCCAGCCTTTCGGAATTAGAGACCGTTCTGCAGGAGGAATGGCTTAATATTCCTTTAAATATTGTCCATGACCTTTATGCATCTATCCCACGTCGCATTAAATCCGTACTTCAGTCAAAGGGTGGTACAACCCCCTATTAATAAAGATTTTCCATTATTTCACAGGCGTTCGTATTATTTTGTCCTCCATTAGTATATTCTATGTATTAAGAAATTCTTTATCTTCTATATATTATAACTGCTGGACTTTTCATTTCCCTATTCGATTACTTGGAAATAATATTTGAAAAATGAATGTTTCGTTTGCTTTAAGATTACAAGCAGATCTTTCCGAGGGGAAAAAAGAAACAATATTCTTCAAAATGTATTTTTCTTAAACTGCCCACTTTCATAACTTAAGAAAATAAATATTGTATATAAATAAACTTCTGAAATATTAAGACAAGAGCCTAAAGTATAATTATATAATAATAATTCGTCATGCAATAATGCTCGTGGAGACAACATGACGTTAAGAAAATAATCAAAAGGTTTTAGTTCAATAAAATTTGTATGGAGTTATAAGCTCTATGGAAAATACATTCAAGAATCAAAAATAATGAAATACAAATCAGTGTGCAGGGTATATCACCCATCCAGTATAGCTTTTGGAATTAATGGACTTGTGTTAGGATAGTATTTATCTTTTCACTTAGAAAGTTATAATTCTGTTCATTTTCAAATTCAAATTAATTAGTCTTCTTACACCAAAAACACATTTACAGCAAAAATAAATCTGATAGAGTCTGTTTAAAGGGTATCAGGAATCCTGACAATTACCTGTGTATGCAAAAGAAACTTCATTTTTCAAACCAATATTACTAATGAATTTTTATTTAGTTTTGTTTTTTTTAATGTCACACTAGAAGCAACACGAGGGCTATTGGTGACGGACCTAGTAATTTTGAACCTCTATCAAGTAACGAGGATGGCACCTGAGCTGCCCCCCTCTTCTAACTTCCACACCACATCAACGGGAGGACTTTGGGTCCCAACAGATTTAACGTGAATCAGTCTCTTTATACAGTGGATCTCTAGTTACCCTCAGACCTCTAACCCATGACTCGACGAAAGAAGGCTGGTCACGAGCCCACGCCCATGACCAATAGACTATAAGTAAGTCATTAGAAACAAATGCGTGCTTTTTCATACTAATATGGTAAATATTTTTTGAGAAATCTTGCGCTCGGGCTTCAATTTTTTTTTGACTGGGAAAAAGAAAATTAAATTTGGAAAATAACAGAAAAGAAATTGATCGCAATTTTTAATTTTTGCTCTGGAAGTTTTTATAGCATTGTTAAAATTGTGGCTGCAAACAGTTAAAAAAAATTTAGGGCTGTAACATCTTTTTTCACATCGAAAATTTAAAGTTTAAGAATCCTGAGAACCTTTAGAGCTAATGGTAAACTTTTTTGCTTAATAAGATTCCTTTTTTTCCAAATTTTCTGTCCATGATCTTAAATATTAATCAAATCGCAAATCTAAAATTTTCACCTCAATTACAAGCATAGATATAGTTGTAACTACATCCTGTTACCTGTCTTGTCAATCATCTAAAATGTTATTCTAATTATAAGTTCTAAATTTAAATTTAAATTCAAGCACAAACCAAGTAAATAAAGTTGTCAATTCTGTCTAGAATGTACGTTTCTTTTATTTCTTTAATAAGGAGGGGAGAGGATGCTCTTAAGCAGTTTACTTTCTTTATCCGCGAGATCTAGCAATTTCTACTATCAATCAAAGAATACGCTTACCGGAATGTGACGCGAGTACCTTTTGTTATTGGTTCGACGGCGTTGAATTCTAATCTCCCGTAATCCATCATACATACTAGATTACTTCAGAGTACATTCCACTAATATTCTTCTTATTACAATTAGCTTAATTAATTTTCACTTCAACTCTTTGTCACTTTTATACGACTTGACTATTTCTATTCACTCTATTTCTAAAATTTGCATCACGTTCTATTTCATGTGGAAGAAGTTGGGAACTCTTAAATATAAAATCGGGGGAAAAAACCAGGTGTTAACTAAAGCGAAACATTCGCAAATAGCCCATATCACATAGTAATCAAAATAGTCTCACTTAATCAGTTCATGAATAAAATCAATTACTTTTCAAAACCTTATTTATTATTTCTCTAAAAAGTGGAATTACCTCCATCCATCCATTCCTCAATGCAGATACTAATTACTTCCATAGATATCAAAGGTTATGCTGACCCAGATACTCGGATCCGATATAAGTTAATCCACAATGGAAGAAACTTCGACCAGACAACAGAGGGTCATTAGTCTTTGTAGATCACACAGATTCGCCAGTAACTCCCTGCTCTTTCACTCTCATCCTTTCTTTCATCTTCCGTAATCTTCCTCTTATCGCAATATTTCTATTAAGGTCCCCTTTCTATCTCATATTCAATTCTCTGCCACTTTTATATGACTTGATTATATCTATTCACTACGCCTCCAAAGTTTACCTAATTTGTGTAACTACGTTTCATTTGGTTGAAAAAGAACGGGAAATATAAATATAAAGTCAGAATGAAACTCTAGATTCCTTCGTCAGAAGGGAAATTTCGCGAATAAACTTGTTTCAATTTTAAGTACAATTTGTATTTGAGTTTTATCTGATATATCTAAGATCATTAAAATAACCTATAGGTAAGTCTTTATTAAAATAATTCAATATATAATTTGATCAGATCTAAGTATCGCTGTAAGACAATTTTCCTAACAAATACACAGTCTCTCTCTCTCACACACATATACATAAGATAATTCCAGACCAATTTCAAGACTCCACCCCCCTTTTAAAATATCTTCACATAAAATGTGTGTTTCATTAAATTTTAAATGCCCATTAAGTCAGCTTAAGTTACATTAATCCATGATTTCAAGGAACTTTAAATGGAAGAAAATATACTAATTCAATTAAAAATAATAGAGTCACGACGAATATAAGTTGCCGTAAGGAAAAGGCAAGAAATCTACGTAATAAAAAAGTTAATTTCAGATATTTCAGTCAATTGATTGCATTTGATTTTGACTTAATGAACTTAATATTTGAGCTGCAAAAAGATTAATTCACAGTCAACTACGATCTAGTGAAAGGAATGATATCTCAGTTGCGAGTAACGTTTCACTCTCCCCATTTCCTCAGTTTTTTATGCTTTTAGAATTAATTTAACAAGCATTGATACCCATTATTCCATATGGCGTTTTTCATAAGATTTCCTGCAGTTATTTTAAAATGATATAATCTTTTTACTAAGTTAAAATAGCTCTTTCAACTACTAAATTTAAAGATTCATTGTCCCTGCCTGAAACAATCAAGTTTTGTTTGCTTTAGAGCCAAGCAATGGGATATTGGCGAAGGCTAAACTAATCAGATTAGAGGAGATGTAATTAACCTATTTCCTAAAATTCTATTTATGTTAGCAGATAATTCTATGATTTCTTTTCCTTAAAGCAGTCATCCTTTATCAGACAGTATTAACTGCTTCCAGCATGGTCTGATTGTTGAATTCAGTTTTCGGTTCATTTAATCAAGACAAGTGAATAATTTAAATATGCCATCGGTCCTCATTATTGCATTTTCGTTAGAATTACTTCAAGACCTTCATTTTTAGAAAGACATTCACACAACCAATTTTTAATTTGTATTAATATTGATGACTTGTATTTCATTGTTTTCAATCTTAGAAACTCTGATTAAGATGTCACAGGTTCCTTGAGAAATACATATTGATACGATATTGATATACGAAAAATACATATTGATACATATTGATGAAAAATACATATTGAAAAATACATATTGAAAAAATCATATTGATACGTATGTCTTAAGAAAGTCATAAAATGTTTAAATAAGTTTTAAAAATACTCTGAAAACCTCTAACAAAAAATATTTTTGACTGATGTGCTTAATTAACTCATTTTTAGCTTTAAATAGTCGTCAGTGAGAAGTTAAATCAAAATCGGACAAAATAAAATTAACTTTCATGAAGCAGTAAGAAGTATTTAGTGACTTCGGTTTTTTTATTGGTGAAAATTTTTGAGATTATTTCGGTGATCGCGGTAGCTTAGTGGTCAGAAGGTGAACTTGCGTCCAGTGTTTTTTTCGTCAAGTCGTTTGTTCAAGACCTCATGCCATTAAATATCCACCACATAGAGGGGATGATGCACGTTATATCTGGTTCAGGTCCCAAGTCCTCCGGTCGGCGTGGTGTAAAAGCTTGGTAAGGGAGGTGCCACCTCAGATTACACCCTCGTCACTTGACCGAGGTTCAAAATTACGAAGTCCATCACCAATAGTCCTTGTGTTGCTTCTCTCAGTGCAACGTATAATAAAATAATTTATTTCTAAAATATTATGACTTATAGAGTTTATTCATAATTGTTTGCTTAAAAAATTACTATATATCTGTACATTGTAAAAGTGTGATATAAAAATGTTATGTAAAAAGAAAAAAATTAGGAATCGATTTAACAAAAAAATCGATTCCTATAAAGGCTTTAATGGGATTTTTTTTCTATAGATTTATTCCTTTAAATCATTTTACAAGAAAATTAAGAGATTTTCAAATATTAAAGGCATTGAAAATATACTCATTTTGATTTATTCTGATGAATAAACATACGATTATTGTTATAATTTGCGCTATATTTTTAATAATTGTTTTTATCGAAATAAAGTACAAATTATGATTCTAGTCAATGAAGAGAAAATTCCATTATTAGTTTTTAAATGGTAATTTTTTCACCTCTCATTACATTGAAATTGTAACAAAACTTCGAATTCACAATTTTTACTTAAATGCAGTCATTTTTGAAGGTATCTCAAGGAAAATAAGTATATTTTTAAGAAGAAAAAAAACTTATTAATGAGGAAAACTTCTTACAACTTAAATTTAAAATATTTTTAAACTTATTATACATATATTTGTAATAATGTATATACATACAAACACTTTAAACTTATTCATCCTTAGTGTATCCATTCTCTAATAAAACAATTTCATGGTGCCCCATATTCTGCTGCTCCATTCTATCCATTCCCACACTATGCCTGGACATTTTTTGACACTTTATATCGGTTATTTTCAACAAATTCTTTTCGCCTTTTTATATATAAAAAAAAAACCATTGAGAGATAAAAAGTCATTTCTTCGGTAAAGAAAGAGTTGATGAAATTAATCATCATTATCATTAGATCGCCGCAAAAACAATATGTGATCCCAAACGAACAGATGTTGCATCGTTGATTCATTCGCTAAGAACCAACCTCAAATAAAACCCCTTTCTTTGAAAGTCACCTGTCTCCTGAAAAAAAAATGAGTTATCCGATGCTTCGGTGTCCTTTAAAAAATGGAAGAAAGCGTTGAATTTAGCAAAACAGCTGGTTCTGACATATAAAAGGCATTTGACATCTGTAAGGGAAGTCCAATGCCTATTTTTATTCAAATATGTACCACAAGATTAAATTCACTGACTATAAACTTTAGATCAAATACCAAAATATGCGATCAGGATTGATAGTGTCACGAAACATGATATTTTTTTAAAAAAAATTATGTTAGGAGATGTGATTGTGTTAAGTGATGTAAGTATTTCAGTAATTGTTAGATTAATTATTAGATTAGATTGTTAAGTGATGTGAAATATTTAGGTAGTAATATAAAATAGGTGAACTTACTATAAACTAAATTTGCATAAAAAGAGTAAAACCTTTTACTATTAAATATCATTTCATTATTATTTAAAATTTCCTAAATTTGGTAAATTGATTGTTTATTAACATCGCTCTAAAAAGTGACACGATGGCTATTGACAACGGACGTGCCTGAGTTAGAACCTCCCTCTCCAAACTTCCACACCATGCCAATGGGAATACTTGAGACATCGACCGAAATTTAACATGCATCAACCCTGCTACACGACAGGACCTTTGGAAGCAACAGGCCTCGCACCTACGACTCAACGAAAATAAAATAAGCCGTGAACCCATGACCATGACAAAAGGCTACCTTGGTCACAAATTTTTGTTTGATTGGTTGGTTTTATTAACGGCACTCTAGAAGCAACACTAGGGCTATTTGTGACTGACATCACAATGTTGAACCTCGGTCAAGTGATGGGGATGAGACCTAGGATGGCACCTTCTTTTCCAAACTTCCACACCACGCAAAGGTGAGGATTTGGCACCTCGACAAGATCTTAAGTGCATAAGCCTCGCTACACAACTGGACCTTTTGGTAATCTCCGAGCTTGCATCTACGATTCGACAAAAACAATGACGGCACCGAACCCGCGACCATGACCACTAGGCTCCTGCGGCCACAAATTTTATGTTAAATTCTACTGAAATAGGTAACAAACTACTATGAAATCGTTTGCCCTTTTAAAATAACTGCCTTCGTAACTGTTACGGTTTAAGAAAAATGTGTTGGAAAATTGTAATTCGACAGTGTGTTCAAATTCTGGCTTGTTATTTGTTGCACTATTTTCGGATTCAGCGTTTCTTGTATTTAGTTGTGATATCGTTTTAGTTTTTCATCAAATTTATCTCTTTATTCTTAAAATCCCAAGAATTAGTTTTGATTTAGGGCAACTCCTGAAACGACTGAAAATAGTTGATTTACGGCTCAAAACAAGGGGGGGGGGTATTATATTTGAAACAGTATTTTATACCAATAGCAATAATCCACCTGGACAAAAATTTTATTTCAGTAAATTAACGTCGCACTGAGAAGCAACAAGAGCGCTAATTAGTGATGGACCTAGTAATTTTGAACCACGGTCAAGTGACGAGGACAACACCTGACCTGGTGCCTTCCTCCTCAAACTTCCATACCCCTTCCATGGAAGGACTTGGAATCTTGACAGATTTAATATGCATCAGCTCCACTACATGGCGGATCTTTAGTGGCATCAGGACTCGAGCCCGTGACACGAAGAGACGCCGGCTGTAAGTCCGCGACAAAGACCACTAGGCTTCCGCTTCTACTGGGATAATAACGAAACTCGCATAAGCAATTGAACATTTCTTACCGAACTATTCATGTATTAATTTTATTACATATGTAACGGATTAATTTGCGTTTTCCCTTTTAACTAATCTTTTGAACAACTTTATTACGTTATTTGAATTCAGAACCACACCATTGGAAAGAATCGTTAGTCAAATAAATTAGCATTATTATATAAGAAGTGTAGTGAATAGAAAATTATGCGATAGAGTGATCGAAGTTATTAGAATGACTAGAGATAAGAAGATATAGAGGCAGTCGCGAATTGTCTAACACACAATATTGGTGTGGGAAGGTGAATGTGATCTTCTAAGTGTATATTCCTGTATTTGCAACTCTACTATGAGTTGTTCCCAAAACAAAGTTTGGTTTGGTTTAATGAACGACGCACTAGAAGTAACGCGAGGGCTATTGGCAAAGGATCTCGTAGTTTTGAGCCTCGATCAAGTGACGAGGACGACACCTGATCTAGTACCTCTCTCTAAAAACTTCCATACCACCCCAACGGGAAGACTTTGAGCCTCGAAAGATTCAACGTGCCTCAGCCCCAGCTACGTGGCGGTTCCTTACTGGCATCAAGGCTCGAATCATAGACTCGACGAAAAATGCTGACAGCGACTATGACCACTAAGCTACCATGATCACAATTGAAATAAAATTGTGTTTTTACGACACACTGAGAAGAAACACGAGGACTATTTGCGACTGACCTCATAATTTTGGGTCTCGATCATGTGACTAGGACGACACCTGAGCAAGCATTCCCCTCTCCAAATTTCCACACCACACCAAAGAAGGATTATATTACCTTCTTTATAGGATTATATTACTTTCTTTATAGGATTATATTACCGTCGAAGGACCTCGACATATTTTATGTGCATCAACCACGCTACACGGCTGGTCTTGGCAGGGTCTCGGTGACCGCGAGTTCGTGACCATGACCATCAGTCTACCACTGCCACATACAATACGCAAAAGTCTAAAATAATTATTAGAAAAGGGAGAGAACATCTTATTCGTATTTAGTTTCTTTTTTATTGTGCGCTATAAAAAGGCTCTATGCATCCAACATTTATTGTATTTAACTAGCTTATACGACATTTCCTATATTTTATATTACTTTGTCGTCACTTAATAGCCTAGCTATTTCAAATGGATCATTTATTACATTAAAAGGGTTGCTTGTCAATTACTGCAGCATCCACATGAATAAAAGCAAAAAAAATTTACATTTATATTCAGCCTTTTTCTGGTGGGCGGTATATCTCATTTTTAAATTTAATTTTCACTATTAGATGCTATTAATTTCTAAAGACTACTATGATTGCAGTATCTGAAGCCCTGAGAGATTTTTTATACTAATTTAAAAACTATTTTCTTCTCTTCTCTCCCTCTCTATTCTTTTTGTATTTTAATATAGTTATTCATTTATCATTTTCTCTCGATACTAATATATCTTTGAACGTAATTGAATATTACATCTGATATCATTTTTGTTTCGACTTTTACTTAGGTAATTTTATTAATTGCTACCAATAAAATATTAAAGAAAGCTTATGTCTCGTATCATGCCTATTGATTATTTTACAATTAAACGTGGTGCTTTTTAACCTATATATATAATCTAAATATAGTATATAGAATCTAAAATGTTTAGTACTTTACATCTAAAATCCATGGAACAAATTTTTTTTAACGAAGTATGTTTCGCAATCTCGACATTCTGCTAATTTAACTGAGGTGGTAGCGTAATCAAAGTGACTTTTTTGTATTCCTTCATTGTATAAAAGCCTTATGAAATCACAGCAATATGTGGAATTAAAAAAGACTTTTCATTTAATAAAAAATAATTTAATTTAAATTTCTTACTTGAGTTTCAAACAAAACTCTAAAAATAAGTCTTTTTTTCATCAGAATATGTCCTATCATTTAACAGATGCCAGACTTTTGAAAAATTTTAAACTATATCAGTAAAAATGTATTTTTTTAATAATTGATTCCCATTCATAAAATATTGAGTATAATTATTAATTTATCATTATAAATTAATCATTATCGATTCATTGTATTAATTTAATTATTGTTGATTTCAAGCTCATAGGAAACCCAATGAGATTTGAATGTTTATCTCGAATTTTCCAAGATTATTAAGACCAAAATCAACTAGGATAGCTTTGATTCTAAACTTAGGACATATATTTATTGATCCTACTTTTGCAGATACATTGAACGAGTCAAAGATTTTAAATGGAAATACATTAAAAAGTAGTGAAGAACTTAGGCAATCAAATGTTGGCAAATTAATGAGCATCGGAAAAATTATATTACATTTGGGAGTAATACTTAGCTATGAAGATTCATTTTTATTACTCTCTCCCTCTTTTTTCCTTCAATCTTTTTTTTTTTTCTCGACTGAGCTTCAGAACTATATGTAACAAGCTCGGATTACATTTCTGCCAGGATAAATGTAAAAAAAAGAAAGGAACGAGTTGTAAGAGAAAATTGTAACTTTAAATACTGGAAGATAGCTACTGTACTCTGAAATGTTTTCTGCATCACAAGTAAAATGTTGATCAAATAACTCTCTCTATATATAATAATAACAACGTATAATAACTTAATATTGCAACTTTTAATAACTTTATATAACTGTTGCTTATAGTTATGTGACGAGGTATTGTGTTCCCATCGAGGCGAAATATTAATATTCATTGGTTAATTTATTTCTTAGTAATAATTTTTTTTTTGCTTTATGAGAATGAGAAAAGGTGTGTGTGTGTGTGTGTGTTGAACGCACGCACGCACGCACGCACCGCACGCGCACGCACGCGCACGCACGCACGCGCACGCGCACGCACGCACGCACGCACCCCGCGCACGCGCGCGCGCACGCGCACGCACGCAGCACACACGCACACGCACGCACGCACGCACGCGCACGCACGCACGCCACGCACGCACACGCCCCGCACCGCGCACGCGCACGCACGCAACCTGGCAATATCGTTCTCTAAAGGCAAAGGTGTTACGCTAAGGAATGGAGTCAACCAGTGGATATTGATGATGTGTTTCGTATCGGGTGGAGGGACCTGCAATGATATGCCTCAGATCGCATATTCTATAAAACTGACGGTTAATATGTCGGGTTCTGATTAAAGAGTTTATGAAGTATTCAGGATTACAATTATGCGTTGATTGATGATGTATATATGGGAGGTTGTTTGATCGAGCGATTTTGCTTGTGGTCTGGAAGAACGTTTCGGGTGCTGTTGGCTAATCTTCTTCCGGTGAATTTAAAAGTTACAATTTTTATCTTACACTGTTCTTTCTTTTTACATTTTATCCTGCAGAAATGTATGCAGCTTCATGTACTATGTTCAAGTATCGAAAAAGATTGAAGGGTTTAAAAGGAGGAGAGTAATAAAAATGAATCTTCACTAGCTAAGTACTAATTCCAAAGGCTAATAATTTTCCATGCTCATTAATTTCCATATCGTTGATTGCCCTAAGTTCTCCACTTTAATGTATTTTCCATTTAAAATTTGACTCGTCTCACTGTATCTCTAGGATCAATAATATATGTCCAAGCTAGAATCAAGCCAATATCCCAGTTGATTTTGTCTTATAACTTGGAAAATTCGAGATAAAAATCGAAACTCAATGGGTTTCATGAGTGAAATCAAATTCAATGAACAATGAAATGATGTGATTGAATTAATATAACATAATAATATACTCAATATTTTATGAATGGGAATCAATTATTCAATCATTTTATTGATATAGCTTAAAATTTTTCAAAATCGTGCATCCTGTTAAATGATAGGACATGATTCAGATGCAAAGGATCTTATTTTGAGTTTCGTGTTTGGAACTCAGAGTAAAAATTTAAAATTAAATCATTTTGTTTGAAAGTCTTTTGTATCCACATACTGCTGTGATTTCATATAGGCTTTTATAAATGAAGGAACTACAAAAGTCACTTTGATTACGCTACCACCTCAGTTTAAATTAGCAAATGTCGAAGATT
>BMAW01103442.1:327321-337994 GCA_019974015.1 Nephila pilipes
GTGTGTGTGTGTGTGTGTGTGTGTGTGTGTTTCATTCCAAATTACTCATAAACTGTCGATAGTGATCGACCCTCATTACAATGAAGGAGAATTAAATGTACTTTTAATACTTATTCCAAACAAAATAAAAAAGCTGTTGACTTTTAGTGATTCAGCAATGAGTTTTCGGCGTTGGATGGTTTTTCGACCCCGTGGAGTGGGAGAGTGTTGTTGACCTAGCCTTAGAATGCTTGCATCTATTTCGAACCCTGAACCAGAGGGTCCGAAGAAAAGTTGATCGGTTGCTTTTTTTTTTTTGTGACTTTACCAACCAGACCAAAAGAGACGCGCCAATCAGGCAAGTTACTTAAGCAATTTTACTTTCTATCATTGCTGTTGTAGAAAACCACCCATTCTCCCCCTCTAGTGTCATTGTGATGATTCGAAGAGAAACATTATGATTGATATTTGTATAGAAGGTCGCTTTACCAGCCATTAGGGCTCTTGAAAAAAATATTCCCTCCCTGTTGTGTTCAGTTTTGCTTGGAATAGTTTCCATTTGACGTCATCGGCTGTTTTAAGTTGTGTGTCGGTTCTCTTTAAAATTTGCACCGTAGCCGGTATGATACTATTTGTGATTTATGTGCGGTTGTCTTAGTTAGACTCTCAGAAGCAAGTATTTAGCGTTGGAGCCATATGCAACCAGTTGTTCTAGGCTGTATTACCATCCAGGGCTCAAGTCCTGGATTACCACTTCGGCGTTAGATGTTTCAGTTGTGGCAGTAGGAGTAAAAGAATTGTCCAAGAATCACTATTGTTCTTTACAGTATAAAAATTTAATCAAATTTCGAAGATCTTTGTTGTTCTAAGTATCAAGATTCCTCGAAAAAACTTGTTCGGGTCACCACTTTGGCGTTGGGTAACAATTTCCTCCCATTGAAGGGGAGGAAATTGTTGACTTGACCTTGGAATGCCAGTGACTCTGTTTAACTCTGGATCAGTGGGTCAGAAGAAAAGTTGACCGGTCGCTTTTTGTTGTGACTTTACCAACCAGGTCAAAAGATACGCCCCAATCGAGCTAGTTATTAAGGCGTTTTTAATTTCTGTCATTGCTGTTCAAGAAAGCCGCAGCAAGTTCCTGTTTCATAAACTATTGTTTCATATACCCAATTCTACAAACAACCATCGAATGGATTATTGAAAAACATTCTTTATTTAATTTGAATGAGTTCGCAGAGTTCTAAATTGATAAAGGATGGAAATTAAAGATGGTGTGACAGCATCTCTTCGTCACTTAACTCTGACTCATATTTGTCTAGTTAACAAAAACATGTTATGTAGTTTTGGTGCAGAGAAGCACTAACAGTCAGTTGTGTATCAATGTGCGGAAATATGAAACAACGGTGTTTAACCTGTTTGCAGCAAGATGATTTTAGATGAGTCTGGAAAGCTATTAAAAGTCATATTAGGAAACAAGGCTTGTCAATGGTTTAACATGAGTTATTTGCGAAACTTCCCTTTACTAACATCTGAGGTTTCTTTCTTTACAATTTCTGACTTTACAATTTAAGTTTCCAACTTCTTTCCAACCAAATGAAACTCTGTTATACAAATTAAGTAAATTTTAAAAGTGGAGTGAATAAATATAGTCAAGTCATATAAAAGTGACGGAGTATTGAACAAAGAGAGAAGGGAGTTAGGGTAACAGGACAAATACTCGTGTGAAGAGAGAGTAAGTTTCTTGCGTTTCGACATGATTTTTGAGACTAGGACCCGACACTATCTGATCTCACACACATATGACTGTTAGTAGAAATTGCTTCATATTCTGGTAAGAGTATTCTTTGATACATTATAGAAGTTGTTAGTACTCAAGGCTAGGGAACTGGTTTGAGCATATTCCCCTTATTAGAAAATTAATTAATTCTATTTTGAAACATAATTAACTATTTTGATTACTTTATCTACGCTTGAACTTGAAATTGAGATTTTTGATTAAAGTAACATTTAAAATGACAGACAAGTCGAATAATAGGATTACGTCACCACGATATATATATAACCATCAGAGTCTGTACAGTTGAATATACTAAAATATCAATGTAATATATCAATAATAAACAAATATCGGTTAATATCAAAAGTAGATACGAGTCGTGGTACTAAATGCACAAGGAACTGCTGAACGAAAGTGATATCCCATAAAATTCTGTTTCATTTTTGAAAAGGTGGAAAGTTACGAGGTTTAAGGTTAGGTGCAATGATGCCTTACTGTTTCCCCTTCATCTCCATGTGTATCGCCAGCTTCTTCAGTTCTCAGCACGCAAACGACATCTGGAAGCAAAGAAAACTACGGCATTACATAGAGAGGTCATGTAACTTTCAAGTACAACACAAATTTTAACATTACGATAAAAAAGAAAAAGTTATGGCTGTGAAGGCATTATCTAACTTACATATACATAACCATTAGCTGTATGTTCAAGCGCATTATGAAATAAAAAAAAAAATAGGTTTAAAACTTCTTGTTCTTGAAGAACACGAGGGCTATTGGCGACGAATGACTTAATTTTGATTTATATTTTTCTGAGAAAGACAATTCCTAAGCTGATACGTCACTCTTTTTACTTTTATGAAACGTAACGCAAAGATTATGAGACCTAGTTCACCTAAACATGCAGCAACCCATCAAAATATCACACAAAGATCTTTGTATAACCAGAGGCTGCCATTGCCAAGTTATCATGGTTGCGGGATCACTGCCAACGTTGTTTTCATCGAGTTGTGGATTCGAGCACTGATGCCACTTAAGACCCACCGTATAGCGGAGCTGACGCACGTTTAATCTGGTCGAGGTCCCAAGTCCTCCAATTCTCGTGGAGTGGAAGTTTGGAGATGAAGGTATCAGTTCAGGTGTCACTTTCATCACAGACTCAAAATTATGAGGTTCAAAATTAGGAGATCCGTCGCCAATAGCCCTCATGGGGATTCTAAGTGCAATGTTTTTAAGCAATCACATCACTCGGTAAAACCAGGACCTTAAGCCATGATTTTGCTTGTACATCACCGACCAAGAAACTCAGGATCACAGTCTCTAGATTACCACATTCCACACTTTCTAAGAAGCCACCTGGATCATAATTGTAACATATCAGGGTGTCACGAAAACATGAAAATTAAATATCCTATAGTGCTTTTTTTATTTATATTTATCATATTATGTTAGAAAGATAATAAAAACTCATTTTCAAAAGAGATAATTTGAGCTATTTGGTATATTTTTTCAAAATTCAAAAGCAAAATTAAATTATTGTTGTGTTAATATTCATAAACTAAAAGTTCATTCACAATTACTTATTGATTCAAAGAATCTTGCACATTTTATTGTAGTATTTAGTTAGTAAGAAATAAAGATTGTTTTAATTGGATTGTTTTTCGTCTTTTTGTGAAAATTTAATACATCGTTTTCAAGGGTTTTCAGCGCTTTATATTTAAATTATTTTAGTTCTAACGTTTCGGGTGATTTTTCAGTGAAAATAATAAATCTTTAATAAACGTAGCAACAATATTATTTTACAGCACCAAAATCTTTTATCTGACTACGCTCACAAAAAAATTAAACTTTAGTCGACTGTAACACTTCTTTTTTACACAAATCAAATTATTCTTCATAAATTTAATTCATGAAAAGGTGCTATCCTGATAACACAAGTGAATTTTCCTAAATACAATTATTTATTATATTACTGCGTATTTGTACTTAAACTAGCAACAGTCCTTATTCTTTATTATTGTTTTTGGAACATTAATAATACAAAATATGAACATCGTACAAAAACAATGCCATCTTTTTAACAAAAAAATTTAATCAAAACAAAATGTTTCTGCGACAAAAATTCAAATTCGTATTTATGTACTGAAATTAAGGCCTACGATAAAATATCAAAGATGATAATATATTCTTAAGCCGGACTACAACATTTGGTTCATGTATTAAAATTAAATCAATCAGTGTTAACTTTTTATCACATGATACAAAAGTCGCTCATGCACCGAATGCGAAGCCAAATTTGGAGTCAGCCCTTCACTTGAAAATGGATGGGAGTCAAAAGAACAATCTATACTTTTGAACAAGTTTTTCTAAAAGATTGAGAACACTCGAGTCAGTGTCCACCATTAGCCTGTTCATTGCTGTTACGAACTATTCAGAGTCGTTTCCCCCTCGTGCCAATGCAGCGAGGGGAAATTATTCGAAATAGGGCCGAAACGGACTAAAAATAACTTAAACTTAAAAGATTGGATTCGGCAGGCAGCTCTTTGGTTCTTTTTCAATTGTTCAACTAGTTGGCTAGAGTTTTCAATCCGCTTTTGTCTTAGTGTTTTTACCCTCGCCCATTGTTTGGACTTCTTCACTATAAAGGATAAAAGTTTTTGTCAGTTTCCATTCGACGCTAAACAATATAATTTCTTTCCATTTGAAAACAGCATGTTAAATTTAAGCTTCAAGCTGATAAGCTGTGATTTGAAAAACGAAAGTTCATTGATATTGTAACTGTAACTACGAATCCTCAGCCAAGCAATACATCTGCTGCAAGTATTAAAATATTTATATAATGACAGTTTATTTATAAATTATTGTAACAATAGTGATTATTATACTAACAATACTGAGGATATAAAGTGTAATTTAATGATGAGCAATTCATGGATGAAATAAATAACTTTTAAGTACTATTTTTTAAAATAACATGGATGGTGTGCTGATTAAATTATTGACAAAGATTTACAGCCATTTTCGATTGTTGAAGATACAAGCTGGCTAGCTAACATTTATTCCTTAATTCCAATATACTTTACAATGGAAAAACGATATAAATTATTTATCACCAGCATTTACTTGAAATAGTTTATTTATTTTGAGTATGCAAATATATGCCCTGTATGAAATATTATCACAGATGCTTCATTTCCCCTATCTGCTGATAAAATAATGATATTTTTAGTTTTAATTTGAAACAAAATACTGCTTTTTTAAAAAATTTAATCAATTTAATTTTTCATCAAATAAGTAATTAAATGTGTGTGTTCGTGCGATGAACCTCTGTTATGACTTTCTTTTAACGCTACTTAAATTTAGTTAATTCTAAAATACATCCAAATTCATACCAACAAACCTTCACCCATACCAATTATTACAACTTTAACTCATAGAAATTTACATTACTCGCGCATGGTAATTACTACAACTTTAACTCATAGAAATTTACATTACTCGTGCATAGTAACTACTACAGCTTTAACTCATAGAATTGCACTTAAAAATAAAGGGGGGAAATTCTCTTAGTTTTTTTTTTTTTTTTTTTTTGCTCATAATAAGTATAAGACTTCCATTTAATAGCATTATTTACTAGAGAGTTATTTATCACAGTGCCTTACGATTCTAAAATTAAACGTTACTAAAATTAAATTCGTAATGCTTAACTAATTTCAATCTCATCATTCGTTCTATCTGGGTAAAACTATTCCGTATCGATCTGAAATGAAGATTTTGAGATTCGTAATATATTAGTCGTAGATGTCCCTTGAGGGCTCGAATATCCATTATCACGCTGTTTCGTTATGCCTCAAGACGTTGCCACTAACAGCATTTCATTTCGATTTACAGCTCCACACTCAATTCATTTAATCGCAGTCTTCACCAACATTTAACTCGAAGCGGCTTCTGTAGCACACGGATTCCATGTAAGCGCAAAGTTGTTTCACGGCTTCAAAATACGCCGTAGATCGAAACGTAACAAATGCACTGCGATTTCATGTTAAACGTACCTCAGTAAAATCCTATTCCCATGTTTAATTCTACTCGCACTGTTAAGTCGCAGGGAAAATGTTGAAGCTATACACTATGAAATATTAATTATCAATTCATAGATAGGGAAATCGGTTACGTTTATTCGTTATTTCAAATGGAAACCGTGATTCCTTAACTAATAAAAGAGTATTAAATGCTATATATTTGAAATATAAAATGTAATATTTGTAATATATGTGTTACTTAACTCGGATCTCCCAGCAGAGGTATATCTGAGTCTGTGAAAATGTTATAGAACTTTTGACCACTAATTGGACATTCCCCTTCGTCTCCCGCCCCCTAACTGGAAAGGGTAGAGTGATTGTGATTGTGATTGCTTATTAACATCGCGTTGAGAAGCAACATGAAGGCTATTGGTGACGGACTTCATAATTTTGAGTCTCTCATCAGTTATGAGGAGGACATCTGAGCTAGCACTTCCCTCTCCAAACTTCCACACCATGCCAACGACAGGACTTGGGTCCTCGACGAGATTTGACGATACAATAATTCCGAAAATATGAATGGTAACACGTGTTTATACAAGATCTTGAAGAAGTCAAGTTACAGAATTATTCAGAATTGATAAAACATTACTAAGTAGCATGAAACAGGATGTTTACACATCCTGTGGAAAAGTTATTACGGTAACGTTGATAACAGAGCCCAGTTGCATCTATATTAACACTCTATGAGTGTAAGAATACATTATTCTGTTCTACCAAAAACTTTCTTAGTTAATAAAACAAACACAACTAAGTATTGATGTAAAGTTCTTCTTGGAATTGTGTTGTCTACTTATTGCATATTTCATTTTACATTTGTTTTGTATCACTGGTATCGAAAAAGTTTTCGATCCGAATTTCTTTAAATTTTATTCTATTTTGGATTTCCTATTATTAAAAAAATTAAACGAGCTGAGATTCCTGAAAGTTCCTGTTCTTCACCAAAGCGAGTTCATTGCAATAGAGATGTGGATATAGATCCTCCATTTGATTTATATGTTATTCCTGAACATCATTTTTCATTTCGTTGTAAAAACTATACTGCTGTGTCACATTTCGTTTACATAGTAGATTCCTCTATGCCAATATAAAACAACTCTAAGAGGTGTCCATTTCCAACAAAAGAGGTGTTACTTTATCACCTCTTCTTTTACAACACCTTGTAAATGAAACAAAATATTTGGATATGTTACTAGTTTAAAAACCTCTTATTATACAAAACTCTCTGGTGTTTTCTATAGTGTTGATAGACGATACGATTTACATAACTCTACAGCGATACTTTGTGAATAAGGATTTTTCTCGTCAAATCATCTTCTCTAAATGTTTTTAGGGGAGTTTGAATGGTGAACTTTTCCACATTTCAAAAAAGCTGCAGAAAACGCAGAATTTTTTATCTTTAAATGTATTTTTGTTGGCATATCTGAGAATGGAGTTTTAAAATGTATGATACAAGACTTAGTTAACCCTGTCAACGCAAAAAGTGAGTCAGGGCTTGCAACTTCAATGAGTGAACTTCGATGCGACTTCTTAAAAATTTCGCTAAATAATGTGTTTGAACGCAATCGTTGTTTTTATAAGTATGCAAATAAATTCGGTCTTGAGTGCTCAACTTGAAGCCATGAAATGACTTTACATTCATATTGTGACCTTGGTCTTTCTTCCTTAAACTTTGAACAACTGGTTGAGGTCTTTTTGAGAGAAAAATTCTCAATTGTCAAATTATGTAAGTAAATCTTTCTCAGAAAAATTAAAAATGGCTGCCGCGTACAACTCCTAACCGCGCCGCCGCCAGACACACATCATCTCTCCAACAAAACGAGAATCACACCAAATTAGAGACATGTCGATAGTAATGTTTTGTTGTAACTATTTTTGTCATGTAATCTATACCCAGGACTTTAGAAGGAGAGCTCGAGGAATACAGAAGTATTCGTTCATGTCACAAAGACGACATAAGAATGTAAAACCAATAATGTAAAGTAATTATCTCTCTCAGTAATTCTGTAAATTACTCTAATCTCAATATATGTATATTTGAAAACCCAATTCACATAAGTTGTCCATTAATGTGAAGTGTAATGAAAGAAAAGAACCACGGGCAACACTGATAGTGTTGTCCCTTTCAGTGAATTAATCACAACAAAGGAATAAAGCGTCGAAAAGATGCACTTAACAAATGTCGCCCTCGGGTAAGCGGCCTCATTGAATTGGAGATATTGGAGTAAAAAGATTTTACGTTCCATTTATATATGAAGCCAATTAAAATAATTTTGAATATTTATATATGAATTAAGGAAGATGCAAGATGTCTCATTTATTAAAATGTGAATTGTATTTGAAGTATATATCTTCATAAGTAGTATATGATATTGATTTATTTGATATATAGTTAAGATAGTAAAAATGAATGGATTAATTAAATAACATGAAGACTAAAGGTGTTTCATTCACAAAGTGAATTTTTGTATATGGACTATATATGGTCATTAGAAATATTATGACGTTAAGCTAATCGCAATTTTCTCTGCCCTAACCTTGGGGATATTATAGCAATATGAATAGCATAAAATCAAAAAATTTTCCCAACGAAAATGAAATGTGATTAGGTAAATTAGATAAAGACAGAAGTGAAGCGAATTAAATTAGAGACAGTGAGGTATAAATAAAATAGAGTTTAAAGAAAAAAGAATGGAGACAGAGAATAGTGGCAAGCTGATAGTTATTAGAAAATTGGATTGAAATATCGTAATTAATATGTTGGATTGAAAGGATTCTTGTTTTAAGTACTAAGATGGAATGCTATGGTTAATGAGAATTGTTGGAATCAGAACGAGTGGGTTGATAATTTAAAACTCAATTTTTATAAATCTTAATCTAATATATAGATGAATTAAATGGGATTCTGGAATTAAATTAAGTGGGAGTTAATTAAAATTAAATGGGAGTGCCCTTATCTATTCTTCAGTGATAAATAAAGCATTTTATCTTGCTCTTACGTATCTTTGATTCTAGACCTTTTTGATCACATTTAATTGAAGAAAAGAGATATGGCATTAGAATTAAATAATCATCAAGGATGGTCGTCACATTATTTGATACTGATTTATTTAATATATATTCTATATAGTTATATTGAGATAAACAAAAAGCAAAGGAATTAAATGTACGATGAAAGTTCAACGTGCTGCATTTACGAAAGTATGTGATCGATTAGAGACTTCCTTAAATGATAAAAGTACAAATGTTTACGAAACAGAAAGATGTCTACTTAATATGAAAAAAATAGACTCTTTATACCTGAATCATAATAATTATTTAGTTAATACAGGCGATGATAAGGAATTCAAAATTCAGTTTTTTTTTAGTTTAAGAATATAGGGATAAACGACATAGAATAGAATTCGAGGCTCAAAAACGATAGTTTAAAAAGCGAACTATATGAAAATAGAGAAATTTTCCCTGATATTAGGCAGCTTTTAAATGATGATAGAAAAATGATAAAATTGAGTTTTTCGGAAAAGTGTTACTATTCTCCCTCAACCGAGAAAAAGTTGTTAAAGGTTCTCCACAGATTAAGGATTACCGCAGAAATGGTTCCCCATGGGTGAAGGATCAACACTTTCCCGCTGTTGGAGTCATTGTCACAAAAGTCGCGAAATGCCCTTCCGTTTCAGGTGAGAAAGAAAAGTCATCGGAGGAAGAAACGAAAATAATTTACCCCCTATTGAACATCCACCCCTGTCTGTTAATGAAGATTTGACAGCCAAATGGTTGAAGAGTCCCCTCTAGCTTGGACAGGAAGAAGATATAGAACAATTATCTAATTTTTATCCAAGTGTTTTGGAAGATAATTCAAAATCGGATGAAATTGGCGAATTCATAAATGATGGGTATGTAATGGGAGACAAGAAATATAACATTATTGATGTGGGTGTTTTTTGGTTAAACCAATAAATAAAGAGGAAGGATAACGATTAAAAAGATAAAGGTTAAAAAAATAAAGGATAATATCCTTTAATTAAAAAGACCTTGATCCTGGTAAACCAGAATCAAGAATTGAAGACAGATCCTCAAGATTCGTAAAGGAACGTATAGATAATGATGAGTAGGAGGCGCTTAAGAATAAGTTTGAAGAAGGAAAAGCAAGATAGTTGGAAATTAAACTTGAAAAAAAAGCACCATGTCGAAGGGAACTTGAAAAGAAGAATGACTGAGAAAAGAAACAGAAGAAAGTGAGGAGTTAGCCGAAGTCGTAAGGAAACGAAATATCCTTATCGCAAAAAAAAAGATGAAATATTGCTCAATCTACTGAATCAATTGCATAGAAATCTGTTGAAAGTGTCGAGCTTATTGAGTCAAGTGGAGAAGTTGAAACAAGGAGAACTACGAAGACTGGAAGAATTAATAGAGCAAGATGAAAGAAGAAAATCAAAAGAAGCATTGATTCGAAAGGAGCTTGGAATCAATGGAATGCCAAGAAAAATGAAAAGTTCAAGAAAAAGATTCAGATTGGAATATTTAGGAGCACTGATCCCTCATGTGAAACCTGATGATGTTATATTTGCAGAATGCTTCAACCCGGAAAGGGTTTATTGGCGGTTAGGAAAGACGATCGAAGTTCCTCCAGAGAAAGGCGAATGTTCCGAACATGTTGCAATAAAAAATACGAACTTCAAATTTGGCCGATACAGAGGCATTTTACCCACTGTAAATGTTACCACTATGGAGTGATCAGGAAAATCTTCTGGAACTTTGCAATCTGCACAAAGGAAGTAGTCCTATAAAACAAGGTATAGGAGAAAATTGGTAGACCAAGAAAGGCTTCATATTCCTAACTA
>BMAW01103442.1:338004-349894 GCA_019974015.1 Nephila pilipes
AAAATTGGTAGACCAAGAAAGGCTTCATATTCCTAACTAATTCTTTTATTAATTCCATTTTATTTTGCAGCTCTATACCTTCTGTAAAATTTAGCTAAGACCTTGAACCGCCTCGTGAGATTACATCTTAGGACCCGGTTTTGCTGAGCTTATTATTAGCTCAGGTGTTAGGATGACGCGTACAGCTTCCTAAAGCCCCTTAAATCAGTGCTCCAAGAAAGAGCGGATCTCTCCCAATTAGGGCCTTGGCGATAGGAATGTTTTGTTATGCTTTTTGACATGTAAAATAAACCCAGGACTTCAGAAGGAGTACTCTATGAATACAGAAATATTCGATCATGTCGCAAAGACGAAATAAGAATGTAAAACCAATAATATAATGTAATTATTTCTCAATAATTCTGTAAATTATTCTTTTCTTAATATATGTATATTCAAAAACCCAATTCACATGAGTTGTCCATTAATGTGTAATGTAATGGGGGGAAAACAGCAGATTACACTGATAGTGATGTCCCTTTAAATGAATTAATCACAGCAAAGGAATGAAATGCCGAGAAGATATACTCGAATATGTCTAGTCTGGTTAAAAATACAAAGCAAATGTATATTGCTACTGATCGAACGCTTCAAGTAAATATGTTAGTTTTACTTAATATTTTGTACGTTTTATTGTGTTATTATTTAACTTTACAACTAATTTAGATGTGTGTTTTAGAGTTATAATATATTATTTGAAAATTTGTTTTTTTTAAACTCTTGTATATCTCAGCGTAATTCTTCGTTTTAATAAGTAACTTCTTTAATATTAGAACATAAATATATATAAAAAAAATTTATGTTAGAAAAATTCTAATTTTTAGCACAAATTTTTAATGTTGGTAAGCAGTATGTTAAAAAATTAAGTTTTAAAAAAATTTAAGCGCAACTTTAATAATAAAATATAAAACTTTAATATTGACATCAGTTTTATTATTAGAAAATAAATTTTAAAACGTAATATATTATGCGTAGGGGAAATAAGTTTTAAAACATAGTATTTTTATGTTAGAAAATAAGTTTTAAAACATCATATTTTTAATATCTTAAATCTTAAATATTAAAAAAGCATTTTTAATGTTTGAAAATAAATTTTAAGAAATATTAATTTTCTTCTTCTCATTGATAGAAAAATAAAGATTTTTAAACATAACAATTTCAATTTTAGAATATGAAAATTAAAACATAATACTCTAAAATATATCAGTGAAAAAATTTTAAAAATTTTATATAACGATGAGATATTCCGTATTCAAAACCTTTTCGTTTGATTTCCGTTTCCATGGACTTGAATTTTACAATTTCCGGTTGGTTGGATATGAAAAAACAAATAATTTTACAATCGACTCTAACTAACCGTTGTCGATGATTAAATACGTTGATTTCGTCATGTTTGGAATTTCGTGCAATTTTCTAATAAAAACTTTAAACATAATAGACAAATTGACGTTGCATACCATTATATCTAAAAGTTGCATGTTATTTTCAGTCTAACAAATCACTTTCAAAAGACCTACGGCATTTTCAAACAAGGAAAATTCCTCTCGTGTTCTCATATCTCTTTAATATTTAGTCATAATAAGAAATTTTAACTCAACATTTATCACAGCGTATTCTCAGAATCCGAAAATAAGACAGTATATAACATCATTGTAGTATGTAAAAATTTAATATATCTCACAATAATAAAGTGCATTATTTTATTATGTAAAAACTAAGAAACAGAAACGTATGAGCATATAGTAAAAAAAAAAAATCTATATAAATTGTAATACGTTGGAAAAAAGTGTAAGTCAGTTAGAAATCAAAAATTTTATTGAAAATATTATATTTATTATAGAAGGTTTTTTCCCCCTTAAATGCTGCAATATGGCGTAATTATGTTCACGTTAGATGGTGAGTTTTACAACGAATTCTGAAACTTTGTGTTAAATGCAGCTTCTTTTCAGTTGTAAAAATAATAATCATTTTCGTTATTGTACATTTTATACGCACACACACACACATGAGAGTTTTGAAAAAAATAATATTTTCTATTCATCATTACTGTTCAGAATCTAAAATTAAATTCTTTTAAGCATTAAATAGGTTATAGAAGGAAAGAAAAATTCGTAAAATAAGTGTTGCATAAGATAGTTAGTTTTAAAGTAAATTGTCAGACTGGATGAATAAAAAGACTTAAATTTATTTTTCTATTCATTTAAAATTTTATTAGAAAAAAATTGCAGGAATTCTAACTTGATATTCAAAATCCTCATTACTGTGAATAATTTTTCAATAAATTTAGTGTTTATCAAAGCAATTATTCCGTAATTTAAGGGAATTTTTTTATCGGTTCAATTTATTAAGAATAAATTAATTCCGTTAGTTCATTTAATTAAACGAAAAAAAGTATATTCAACTTATTAATATCCAATTCCAAAATTTTACGAGAAAGAAAAGGAACCAAGTGTTAAACTGTTCCAGATTATAATAGTTACATTAATTTAACTTGTAAAAATTGTTTTAATATATCTTGTATATAAACACAACTAGCTTATGCATGTGTATATAACGTTCATTTAAGAAAAATACGTGGCAAAACTTAAGGTGATATTCATTATGAAAATATGAGCTGAATAATGTCACAATCGATATGAGTAGAATAAACTCAGATATAACAGATATTTCATAGGATTCACAGGATAAGTAATTTTTCATGGAACTCACTGCTGATCAAATACAATTACATTATAGCTATAGATTTTGTAAGGAAACAATTAAATATAATTTATTCAGAATATATTAATTCAGTTAATTAATTTAATAAAGTGAAATATTGCTAGAAAAGAATGCATACATGAAAAAATAACTTAAGTATCAGCTGTAACAACGCAAGAAAAAAAAATAAACTTTTTGAATATTTTCTAAAATTTAACGATGAACAAGGTCGTTAGTCCTAAAACTTACTGTAAATGTAACTAAAAAGTAGATTTTTGAAAAGCTGAATTAAAGGGGGGGAATAATAATAATTAAAGAAGTAATCAGAAAAGAAAAATAATAATTAAAAAACTTACAGAAAAAATTTCACCGAAAAATAATTTTAAAAATAAACTTACTGAATATTTCTAGAATTTCATATTAAACAAGATTGTTTTGGTCTTAAAAGAACATAATTAATGTAGGCAAAAGGTGTTCCTTTCCTATTCATGTTTGTTTCTTTAAGTATGTTCAGTAGAATTTCTTAAAATGTAGAAATATGCAATAAATATGTTTACTTGAGAAAAGAAAATTCACACATAACGCATTCAAAAACGTTGTTTTATTTTTTTTAAAAAAAAGCAGTTTCATTTAAGTTTCAAAAGTAATAATCATTTTGTTACTATGCATTGTATGCACACGAGAGTTTTGAAAAAATAACTAATACAATAAAAATAATATATAGCTAATATACAGCATTATTGTTCAAAGTTTCAATGTTTTCTTTCCGTACATTACGAAAAAATCTATAAAATAATACGAAAGTAATACATTTTCTGAAATAAGTCGAGTACAAGATATTGTTCTTTTTAAAGAAAATAGCCTGACTCATTGAGTGAAAAAAAGGTTGTTAAGTTCATTTCATTTCGTATAAAATTTGTTAGAAAAGAATATTTTTTAAATTCTAACTTGAGTATCAGCTGTAATAATATAAGAATGAATGTATTATTTGAGAAATACTAAAATTTAATGTTTTCATATTAAATCCAACTATTCGATGGTTAAAAATTACGAAATGAAAAATTCACATCTTCATTTACGTGAAAGAATGTTCAGTATAAACTAATTATGTTCATATAAGTTTTCGTAGATTCATTGTAGACGATAAAAATTGAAATAAGTACAAAAATGACAGTTTAGATAATATAATCTTACTCATTGGGCAAAAAAGAGGCTGTTAAATATTTTTCCTATTTATGTAAAATGTGATAAAAAAAATTTGTATAAATTCTAAATTGATATTCAAATATATAAACGGTACAAAAAAATTTTTTAATTAACTTGCAGTTGATCAATATAATTATCCATAATTTAAAGATTTTTGATTAAGTAATTCAAATCTGATTTATGCAAATTACGTTAATTCGGTTTATTTAATTAAACGAAAAAAGTATATATCAGTATACCATATATTTCACTTAATGTTTTAATGCTGTAGAAAAATAACACTATTCAACTTAATGATAATCAAATCAGCAACTTTGCATGAAAGAATAAAAGCTTACGATTAAAATTTGCTTCCATTTTATTCAAATTAAATTAATTTAATTCAGTTTAGGTGAGTACTTAAACACAACTAGATAACCGTTGCTTAGATAAAAATTCAGTAAGAATCAAAAACCAAAGAAAAGATAGGTGTGGCAGACCATAGGGTCCTTATCGATTGGTGGATAACAATCCAGTAGGAAGTAAGCAATTCAGTACGCTAAGATAAGATAAGGAAGATAACTTGGGTCCCAAATATGGTATAATGTCACTATACGTTATGATCGAGCATCAGTCTTAAAATATATTTGAAGTACTGTGCATACTTAACCAACTTCGGTTATTCTTATAATCATACCTATACATATATCTTATATATTCACACTCACTCTTATAAAAATAGATACCTACTTCTTACCTAAAAAACTGTTTCGAGTTGTTGTCCTATTTTTTGATATTAAACAAAAATACCCCTAACAGTGGAAGAAACCTCAGTAAATAATTTTGCATAGTAAAAATAAGTATTAATGAAATATACAAAAAATACCAACAAGATTATTTCGATAATTTGAAACATACGAGAATTGATTTTAAAGTAATAATTCTACAGCCATAACTTTTTATTTTTTATCCAATTTTCAATCTACTTGTGCCCTATGTCTAGTGCATATGTTTTCTTTTCACCCAGGTGTCGCTGATGTGATTATAACTGAAGAAGATGGCGGCCCACATGTAGACGAGGTTGAAGTAGCAAGACTTCATTGTACTCGGCCTTGCTACATTATCTTGCTCCAAAAGATGAAATAGTACCTTTCAGGATATCTGTTTCATTCTGACGAGGAAGTAAATGCCCCTATTAAAGCCTGATGTTGACAATAACCACCAAGATTCTTCTCCAACGCGTTTGGCTGGCTGGTTGCGCGTTGACACAAGTGTAAGCGAAGAAGTGGAACGAAGTCGAAAAATAATTGAAGCATTATATAATGTATTTATGTAGCTTTCAGATGCAACAAAAACTGTGAAAATCAAGTTACAAAAACGTTTCATGGAGGCATTCTTTTCAATCAGGCCCCGTATATCTAGTAATAATGGCTTAAATAATTTTCATTGATGTGAAATTGCGTGATTCACTGCTAAGTCAGCAATATGAAAAATATTATTATTCATGTTACCTTCGAACCAATAATAATTTTTTTTTTTATATTTTGAACTTTATATATTAATTTTAGCTAACCTTCGTATTCTTCACTCATACATTTCAGATATTTTACTATATACAAGGTTATACAGTACATTAAGAAGACAAAAAAAAAAGTCATAATAAAATATTAGTCTGTTTTCTATGAAACAGTAATGTAAAACTATATATTAAAGATATTTTTCTTTCACATAGTTTGCACATTTTTCTTCAACCTTATTAAAGAAAAGGTGACTTAGAATTTTATATCAGACTCTAATTTTATACAAATTGTATATTTTACTCAAAAGACATGTTAAGTTTCTCATTTATGTGTGGAGCGGAAGCTAAACCTTTTATATTCTAACTTCCTGACTTCAATTAGGTAGATATTGCTTTTATTGTTATTTCTAGCTGTATATTTTGAGTTTTCTTTTGGATTATTAGAAATAAGGTTCTGCATACATTTTAAATATTCAGCTGCATGAAAATGTAAATTTAAATTACAGATATTTGATTCGATAGGACTTCATGAGCTTATTGCACCAGTATTATAAAGTTCTTTATTTCTTTATTTAGTCGTACAACTATTGCAGGAAGTAATAGAAAATTTCGTCTTAAAAAATTCAATTTTTTTCGTTTCAGAACTGATTTTACTTTGAAGATAATAATAAAAAGTTTTAAGGAAATGTAATATTTACAGAAACTATCAACACAAGAAAGTTCTTTAATCAAACGGATGCGTATCTTGATAGGTAACAAAATTTGGAATTCTCTCAATATTTCACATGTATGCAATGGTTCTATTTTATAGTAAATTTTAAGAGGGGAATTTTTCAAACGTTAATTTACAAAAGCGCTTTACTCTAAAGTTTCCCACAACGTTCAGAATAAATTTCCTGAAATGCATTATTCATCTAGATAAAATTTTAACACATGTATTTTATACATCAATTTTACAATATTTTCAACAAGCTCTTTAAAAAAACAGAATATATTTCAATAACATAAATTTACTAAACGCGTTGCAGATTCTGCTTAACCTGCATGTATTTTTATGAATCCTCGTCACACCAAACTAGTGCATAAGGGCACATCAGCTGCACGCCATTTCATTCGGTGACGCTACCTCACAGAAACTTCCCCAATTCGGCCATCCAAATAAATTCCCCTCTTCTATAATAATAGAACACCATATGTGTGGCCATTGGTCATCCTCTCTTTCTATATGGTGCCCATGTCAGTTCGATTTTTGTGATAAGATTTGATGGCATTCTAAGTATATAACCAATTTATGTCCAGTGTCACCTTTTAATTTGGGTATAAATAGGTTTTTGTAGATGTTTTTTGACACAATTCAAAAATTGAAATATTACCCGGACTGCATGTTTGAAGCATCTTTCTAAAACATGTAATTTTAAAGGCATTTAATTTCCCTTCTTGTGATATAGAAAATTTCTAAGGCTCACATCCGTAAAGAAGGATCAATAATACTGTCGCATTGAATACATGTTAATTTGAGGTTAATTCTTAAACTTGAGCTTTCCAGAATTTATACATCATTCTGAATGATTTTTGGGATCTCCTTATTGTAGTTTTTATCTCATCTTGCCTCCTTTTTTTTTTTATCTATTGTAACTCCTAGATACAAAAAACAGTCTGCCTCTTCAACTTTGTCCTGATTTATTAGAAATGAATCCTTACTTTTACTATTTATTTTACTACTTTTGGTTTGTTTTCATTTATTTTCAAACCCACTTATGTTTGGCAATATCCTCCAGTCTCTGTCTTTTCTATCCCTTTACTGACCTGCATTGCAATTATGAAAAAAAATAGATTTTCTATCAATTTAATTATCTCTCTCGCTTGTTGATAAAGTTTTCTGTCAGACCGCTACTTATAAACCAACTCAATGTGTTTAAAATTTATCTTCTACAACATGACGTAACAATTAATCAACTTGTCTATCAAGGTGATCTATCCAACTTTCGAACAAAGTTGTCTTACGGACTTTGGCTCAAGTGATTCAAGTAAAACAGGTAAGAGCGAAAAGTGAATATTTTTCGGCATATTATTAACAACTCCTATAATAACAATTTTTATTTTATACGAAGATAATCTGTCCTCTTCCTTTAGCTTTACTAGGTATCGATTAAAGAGCTCGAAAGTTGGGAAATTTGAAACGTCCATAACTTTTAAGACATTAAAGGTATAGCAATAAACTTGGTGTCGATGTGTACAAGGAAATATCTAAAGATATTCAAACAATAAGATAGTTAATGTTAGGGAATCTTTAAAATTGGAAATATCAAAGTTCATCATTGATTGAACAATTGTTTTTATGAGATATAGAGTAACAAAGGCTGTAATCTTCTTTAAAATATTCTTTTAACTCGACAATTATCAAAATATTTCATTTTCAGCAAAAATGTTCTGAACATTTGCTTACTAACTAATGCATTTTCCAAAAGCTCCTTGAAAATAATATTGAACTATGGGTTTATATTGAGTAAATTTCCAAAAGGGTTTTTGTGGGATACGCATTTCTTATAAATCAAAAGAATATGTTTCAATCATTCATATCGTTACAGATACTACATATTGCATTATGATTTAAACTGAGTTTATGTGAAATCCTGGAAGTTATGATCAATTTGCTGATGATTCGAGTTCTTAGTATTTCCTTTCTTCTACTTTTTGCCAGTCCAGTCCGACTACTAATCCAGTCAATGTCATTGGAAATTTCCGAGTGTCTCGGAATTCAAAGTAGTATCGTCTGATAACAAAAATACGATTGCATGAAAATCTTAATGGCTAATCTATGACTTACTTTTAGTGGTTTAATATTGTAATTTTAAGTGCAGATAGCAAAGAGTAATTATCGAACAATATTTATTTGATTCCATTAGATTGTCTTATACATATTGGCATATGGCTTGTGCTTCTGAAGCAAATATAGAGATCATATGACTCACTCTGTAATCGAAAGAGGCATGTTTCGTGATACGTACTATAGATGTTATATTTTGGGGTTTTTTTTAATCATACTAAGCCCTTATGAAATAATCTCTGTGTGTGACATTAAGGTTCACTATTTCCCCAAACACTCCTTTTACTATAGAAGCTCATAAAGTTTTATTTTGAAATCCAGATTCATCTGTATAAAATTCACAAGGAAGATCTGTGAAATACATCAATCTGGGGATTGATATATTTTGTTTTTCATTAATGCCTAATATGAGAAAAATATTCATGATGTTTTTCGTCCCCTTACAGTATTTCCAGATTTATTAATTTAGGGATTTGAGGTGCATAGGAGAAAAGTTACTGTTTGATATTTGAGTGATAAAACATTTATTTACCATTCGTCTTATTTTATCTGAGAGAATTTCCTATTTAGCCCATTTTAATTGCATAATACTTATATCTGGATTTGAATGCGGAAGCCCAAACGTAATATGAGAGCTTTGGTTTATATTACATTGAAAGGTTCGAGCTGATTAACTGACAATTCATTTTTATAAGACAGGTGTAATAAAATGTATCACAAATGCTATTTTCGGTCAATTTAATTAAATCTTCAGGCCTCGGACTATAATGTTTATATACAATACTTGTAAGACCATTAATTTTTTCATACCTTTATTTTTAATTTGATTCCTTATAGATGTATTTTGCTTAAGTTTAGAAAATTATACTTCCAAATATTTAATGGGAGTGGGCACCCAGGCAACATAATATTAGGAAATGTTTGAATTCTTTCATTTGAAAGTTCGGTTATTGTACTTTTGTCAGAGCATAAAGTAAGTTTCTAGTATTTGTACCCTCTTGTGACTTTTTCCAGACTAGTTTGCAACTTTTCATGGAAAGTAAGGAGAAAATGATGTAAGAGCAATAAATATAAATGCCATCAGTATATATTGAGCTTTCGACTCCTGTTTTTAATGTTTCAAGGAAATCGTACATATAGATTATAAGCAATATGGGGAAAGGAACACTACCAAGAAATACCCCCTTCAAAATTACCTTTCTCAATGATAGGCAGCCTCTCCATCGGATATAAACTTACCTGTATGGTAGAAAACTGCGTATTCAAAAAGCTTTTTTTTTAATACCCAGTGGAAGACATTTACAAATAAGGCTGTCTAAATGCCTTATTTGTAAATACTGAATCACAAGTACTCTTAATATCTAAGCTAATTCCCACGTAAATTTCTTTTGCTGTTTAGCGTCTACTATAACTTTGTGTATAACATATGCAACTGCTCTGTCTTTAAGCGGAACAAATCCTTCCTTTTCTCGGAATAGAAGTTCTCTTTCTATTATCAGAAAGTAAAAGATGCGCCCAGCTAAAATTCTTTCAAATGTCTTAGAGGCAACAGAATTTAAATCAATTGCTCTATATGAGGTTTTTTTTTTTTTTTTTTTAGTTTAATCTTTGCAGGGTTCTGGAATCGGAAGAACGATTGCATGTTTTTAAGACTAAAGTATTAGTGAATTCTCCAATAAATGTTTAAGATAATCTGGAACAATGGCACGTTAACTATTCAAATTTTTGAAGAAAATGGCTGTAGTTAATCTGGTCTGGAATTATGTTTTTGGATGCCTGTGTAGCCTTATTTAATTGCGGTATATAGAACGATTTGCTAAATAGATTAATTTTGCTGCTAAGTAAATCTAAAAGAAGAGGCTCGTGTGAAATATTATTGGATACAAAAATTCTGTAAAAAAATTGACCTGAATTTCAGGTTTCGGAATCGGAAGAATGTAACGAATGGCCTTTTTTAGAAAAACTTTTTTGAACTTGGAGAAATTATTATAGATGCTGTTCCACCGTTGGGTAAAATATGTGTTTGATAGTCAAATTTCTCGAGTATTGTTTTTAATTATTTTAAGGTTTCATTGAGTTTTATCTTGTCATTTTCTGGGTTATTTTTAATGTATATTGCACTTATTTCATTAATTCTTGCCCGTCTACTTTTTTCTACAAATCGCTTATCCTATTTAAGCAATAAGAATTCGGTAATGATGACACAGTGATCGCTATCAAAGGAGCTGTGTAAATCTTTCCTACAAGAGTAGCTTGAAAAGGTTGATGAACATATTGTGAGATCTATTAGAGAAGCTCTACCCATTGTACTTCTATGCGTAGGAACAGTGGTATTGAGGGTAATGTAATTTGAACCCGTTAACCAATCAACAAAGTCATTGTGTAACCGATGGTTGAAAGAACTGAACCTAAAAACCAACAGATGGCGCTATCCGCCGCAAGACTTTTTTCCAACCTCTAGTTTAGTACTTTTGTGGTATGCGTGTGTATGTATGTTGCGTGCTGTGTACATGTCTTATATGTATCCCTAACAAATATTATTGTGATGTATATCCACCTGCTGTGAATTGAACTCAATAAAAGAAGAATGTTCTTCAAACCTTCTAATCTTCTTTCAAAAGATTCCACGCACTCATGCCACGCGCTACAATTGCTATATTTAGAAGAAAGATCCAATCCCTACATGGAGGAGGAGATGATGGAGGTTAATCCTCAGAAATGAAGGCCGGAGCTCTTTATGATTCGAAAAAGGAATTTTATTGATGAGATGTTTAATTCCCTCATAATGTTTATTCGGTAGCCTAGTGGTCATGGTCACGGACTCGAGTCGTCGGTATGAGCCTCGATACCACAAAAGACCCCCAGTGTAGCCTGTTAAATCTGTCTATGCCGAAAGTCCTCCTTCGGAGTGGTGTGGAAGTTAAGGGAAAGGGTTCCAGCTCCGGTGTCATCCTCGTCACTTCATCAAGGTTCAAAGTTACGAGGTTCGCCTCCAACAGCACTCGTTTTTCATCTAGAACGACGTTAATAAAACCAACAATCATAATGTAGGTTTTAAATTCTTCCCTTACTGTAATGAGTCTGACTCGTGATGAAAATTTTAGCTCAAATATTAATAGCACGATTCAGAATCATCAAATATAAATGCCAAATTAATGTTGGGCCAAATATAAACGCCACGAGTCAGATTCGTTAAAGTACAGAAAGTGTTTAATTTTTAGAGTTGTGTGTATGTAAACATTTTCTTACTTTAGATATTAATTCAAGTTGAGAATTTCTTGTAATTAAATTCTTTGTCTATGTTTAGTATTTTAATACTTTAAACAAAAATCCTTAGTCTATAATTATAACAGTTTTCAATATGCTATTTATTTTCTATTTATCTTAAGGCGTAGTATGATATGAGATTCTTAGGACAAAAGCACATTTGTAGGTGCTCAGAAGGTTGTAATTTCGTATAAGTTATATTTGTATATATATGAAATCTAGTTTTGAAACTGTTGTTTATCATCTATTGTGTGTGTGTGTGTGTGTGTGTGTGAGTGTGTGTGGGTGTGTGGGGGGGTGTGATGGGGCTGGGGGGAGATGGCGGGGGTCGCCGAATCAGTAAAAAAAGAAGG
>BMAW01103442.1:350294-364963 GCA_019974015.1 Nephila pilipes
GTGTGTGTGTGTGTGTGTGTGTAAGATTTAATTAATGAATTACAAGAGACAAATGACATAGAAGGAGTTGAAATCGTTCGTTTTGAAAAGAACATAGAAAAAATTGAAACATAGAGAGAGAGAAACATAGAAAGAGTTAAAATTGGTCGATTGATTGGGAACATACCCAGATATCTCGCCAGCGTTGATAACAATCATGGGAATGACACTAACGAAAAACATTAAACATTGGTTCGTAAATTACAAATTTCTCTTTTCATAGATAAACCATACACAATGTTCTAAATGTTTTGTTTTCTACATTAATCTTGATTTTTCCAACAACCTGCAACTTGAGTAAATTGGGGCATATCCTATTCATGTGAGTGCACATCTAAAAGGAATTGTATCAATTGTAAAAAGGAAGTTCAGTTAACTGTCCATTGAGTCTTATATACATTAAAGAGAAACAAATATCGAAATTAAAGAGCAGACAACGCTTAACACTACTGGAAACGAGACGACGATTTCGAGATACTAGTACTGAGAACTATTCCACAGGATTAAAAACTCATTCACAGGATAACTATATGTAAAAATTGCCAGATAAAGATTTTGAAAAAATGTTAAATTTCTTTCAAACCATACAATATGGTTTGTTACCATGTTAGGAAAGTGAACGGTATTCCTAATGGAAGTTTTTCAAAAAAAAAAAAAAGTAAACGTTGTCCATGCATTTATACAACATTCTGGAACTGGGGGCTCGTACTACATCCCCAGTCAGAAAAAAACAGCCACTTACATTGATAAAAAGTCCTGCTACTTGTAACCTAATTCCCCGTATGTCCTTTAATAAGGATGCATATATTACAGCAGACAAACGATGAAAATAGATGAAATGTAACTTTGTTTGCATAAGTATTCTGTATTTTTTTTTCCTAATTCACTCTGTGGATAACAGAAATTCTCATTACTTTCTATTTTCATAGAATAATAAAAATTACGAGGGGTTAAATTTACTTTTCTTTCTATTTCATTTATGAACTTTTTGCAGTGGAGCTCTAGAGGCTTAAAAACAAATCCATTTGTCAAAACATTTCTCCTTTTTCAGCAACAGAATTTGGGATGCTTCGAGGATCTTTCTTGATAGACGGAGGCAGATTAAATTTTTCCAACAAAGTTATTTTTAAAATAGACTAAGCAAACACACTTGACAGATTCCTTCTCGACTCGACAAGTTGATTCGACAGATTCCTGCACAAATAGCGCAAGCGCAAGATCTATAAATACTTGTAATTAAAATAGACATTAGATTTATTTCCTTCTATATGATTAATCCCTTCCTCTGCCATTTAGTTCGATGAAATTAGGGCCTAAAGGGGTAGGAGACGACGTGTGATAAACAGGCCAGAATGATTCTCGAAAACAGTTGCAATTCGAGCCAAAATGTAAATACCTGTGGTAGTCATTTGCTCTATGTGATACAGTTCTTGTGGATGAAAGCACAAAGTAAACTTTTTCCTTTTATGCATAAATACAAATATTAAACGATGAAATAAAAAGAAAGATTTCGAGGTATGATAATATCCTAACTATCTCCTTTACTAGAAATGGGAAGAGAAGACTTTCTACTACATACCCTGTATGTGAAGGAAAAGTATTATCATTAGAAAATTTAGTGAGAGAGTAATTCCCTCACGGGAGGAAATCCCTTCTCGATTCCTTCTCTATGAAACTCTATATAGACTTTATATACTTTTTAGTGCATTATAGACTTTGTAATGTAAGAATTCGTTTGGTTATGTTTTTATTTATTTTTTTAAATAATATTTATCTTAGGTATTTTCCTTTGTTCTATTCGTAATACAAGTTCCTTATCGCTCATTGATGTTTTAAAGTACATTGTATTTCCTGCCTCCATATCATGGCCCACTCGTCCATATCATATACCAAAAAATTCGAATAACACACATTGAATCTATTCGTTAAACAAAAGAAAAAATAAGGTAATCTTACCTCTCTCTTAAAATATTTGATTAATAGTAAAAAAAAAAAAAATAATACCTCAGTTTCTGTAGTCAAAAAAAAAGAGGAAACTAACTGAATTTTTTTAAGAAACTTGACAAAAATTCTTTACAAAAGAAGTCCGATCTCAAAGCTCCCCATTTTTTCGAAAAAAACTGAATGTTTACAGTTGTTTTGACTGTAGATTGATTGACTGTTCATTAGTGTTGATCTTATAAGCAACCCAGGGCTATTGACATCTGACTTCGTCATTTTGAATCTCGGGAGATATTCTAACACCCTCCCAAAGTGAGGACATTAAGCTTCGAAGGATTCAACGTGCATCAGTGATACTGCACGACAAGTCTTTAAAAGCAACAGGACTCGAAACAACAACTCGAAGGAAACTGCACCGGTCATGATGTCATGACCATGATCCTTCGGTTATCGCGGCCACTTTTTAAGTGTAGAAAATTTATTCACTGGCTCAAATAAATAAAGTAGACTGTGAATTCTCAGTTTACTAAATATAACAAATATAGCGCTGTGGCGATAGCCGAGGTCCCGAGTACGCGGTAAGCGTTCTTTCCATCGAGTTGTGAATTCGAGTCCTGATTCCATTAAAAGCCTTTTACATAATGGGGTTAAATCTTTTGACACTCCATAATCTCTCGTTGGCGCGGTGTGAAATTTTGAAGACGGGTCATCCCCTCGTCACTTAACAGAGATTCAAAATTACGAGGTACGTCACCATATGCCCTCGTATTGCTTCAGAGTGTGTATTTAATAAGGAATAAATCATTCAGTCACAAATATAGCTTGACTAGAAAAGTAAGGGTGCAAGATTATAACAACCGACTCACGCGGGTATTGAACAGTTCCTCATACATTGCAACAATTTCACAACTCTAACCCTTTTCAGAGCTTTTCAGGCGCGGTAGCCTAATGGTCGTAGTCACGGATTTCGCAGTCGGCGTTGTTTTCGTCGAGCCTTAATGCCACTAATAATCCACCTTACACCGGGGCTGATGCAGTTGAATCTGGTCGAGATCCTCACTCATCCCACTGGTGTGGAAATTTGGAGAGGTAAATGCCAGCTCAGGAGTCCTCTTCGTCTCACTCAACTAAGATTCAAAGATACGAAGTGCGTTGCCAAGAGCCCTTGTGTTGATTCTACGATCAAGTGCAGCATTAATAAGCAATAAGCAGACCTTCTTGTGCTCTAACTAATATTACAATTTCCTAGCACCAATGCGAGCATCGTAAGAGAACATCTGCTTCTTTACTTATACTTTTACTCGCGTTGATTTTCAAGTAGTAAAAGATCGATCAATATTATTTATCATTTAAAATCAAAACGATAACATCCCTTCTACCTTTGACGATAAAATAAGAACATTTTACTAAATGTGATTTAATATCCTTGGAAAGTGGATGAAATAAAAATAATAATGCGACATAATGTGTTATTGTATGTTCATTTGGTCTTACTCTATAGACTATACTGCAATAAGTTAATCGCTACGATCAAGAAACAACTTCATTAATAAACAATGATTTTATATCTGTTGAAATGAGATGTCAGATTAAATGCCTTAGGTTTGGTTTGGTTTTATTAACGTTGCAAAAAAAGCAAAAAACACGAGTACTGTTGGCTTCGGATCTCGTAATTTTGAACCTCGATCCAGTCACGAGGACGATACCTTCCTCTCCTAACTTCCATACCACACCAACGGAAGAACTTTAAGCCTCGACAGATTTGACGTGCATCGACCCTGACTACATGGCGAAAGGCCTTATGTATTCTCCTTTGATAATTACTGACCGTAATTTATACGCTTTATTTATAAGAGAAATAAATACTTTGTAACTTATGTTACGTATGCCTTTCTTAATCTGTTTCTTATAGAGGAAAAATTAATTCTGTACAATTATTAGCGGCTTTCACCAACAAAATGCAATTTCCTCGAGATTGTCATTACAGTCAAACCATGTAAATACGCGGTTCAGTAACACGTACGTCTGCTTTATATGAGATTTTGCTATGGCTCCTTTGATCAGTAATCGCTTGTGTTACCACACCTAGGCAATGTGGTATCTTCATTCTTATTTTCATTTTTATGAAATTCAGATTTATCTTTTTTTTTTTTTTTTTTTTATTTATTTTTTGGTTTTAGTTAAAACCAAACAATAAATACATTTTTTTTTTTTTTTTTTTTTTAAAAACTTTTTTTTAAAAAAAATTTTTTTTTTTTTTTTTTTTTTTTTTTTTTTTTTTTTTAATTTTTTTTTATAAGAAATCATTTTCAAGATCTCGTTGTATGTGAGATTATGTGTACGTTCAACCACAATATTGGTAAAAATTTAAAAGAGTTGTAAGAAAATTTTCCCGTTGATTTCTAGCTAATTGAGTGATTGATCAGTTATTTTTCGCAACAGAAATCTGGCATTGCAGCACAAAAATAAGAACTGCCATGCAAAAGATTGAAAAAAAAATGCCAGCAATAAAACAATCATCCACTCAAGATTGCTTAAAAAGCAATACACTCAATTTTCTTTAAATATTCTATGTATTCTTTTATTAAATATTTTTTGTAACAGACAATTGTCCTACATGTTGTAAAAATATATGTAAGCATAAATTTATATATATTCTCGAATCAACCGATTACCTGGAATTCAACGCCAATGTCCATTATGTTTTGTTTTTGATTGTTTTGTTAACATTTCACTTGAAAAAACAGAAGGGGTGTTGGCGATGGACCTCCCAATTTTGTACCTTGAGCAAGTGACGAGAACGACTCATGAACTGGCACATCCCTCTCCTAGCTTCCACACCACGCCATGGGACAACTCGGGTTCTCGACAAATTCAACGTACAACAACCCCGCTACTCGGCAGGTCTTTATTGGCATCAGAACTCGAACCCACTTCTCAACGAAACAAACCCAGCCGCGAGTTCGCAAACATGATCACATTACGAAGATTAGGCCACAACGCTCATTATGAAAATAGTTCATACTGATGTTGGAATTTCTATCATCGCTCAATATATATTAATGCTGTAACTTGATGTTCCCCTTACCCGTGGTTTAATAACTATGTACCCCAACTACCACCTGTTAATGGAGTCAAAACTGCATTTCCAAGAAAAGAAAGATTCGGGGATTTTTTTTATGACATAAAATACATAATATAATCTGTTTCGTTTGTAATGCTCCATTAGCGTGCAAGTGTTGTGTAACAGAAATCGTCTCTATGAGCAATATAAGCTCTATGATATTTATCAGATCACGACCAATAAGTACGCTTACTATGAAGATGAACAAAGAAAAGAAAAAATATCATCGCAACAATTCATATAGCACGAATAGGGTTTCTTTCCTGGGAATCCGAGATCCCGGGTTCCCGGGAAATCATAAGATTTCTGTACTTTTTCTATTCCCGGGAATTATACTTTGTTCCCGGGAAACCCGGGAACGAAGTAAAAGTTGATCAAGAAGATGTTAAAGAAGAGTTTAGCTGTGAAAAGATGGTTTGTTTAAATACCAAAACGCGCTGGAATAATTTGTTGGCAATGTTTGAAAGATTTTTAGAAATAAAGTCAGCAATTTTAAAAGCATTAATTGACATTAAAGAAGAACAAATGATGGCCAATGTAGAGTTTGAAACTGTGACTACAATTGTAACTGGCTTAAAGGCAGTAAAAATTGACTTAGAAAAATTATGTAGTCGAAATGCAACTTTGCTAACTGCAGAAGGTGTATTTTCTTTCGTTATTGGAGAATTGAACGAACAAAATTTAGAATTTGCAAAAAATATGAAATATTCTCTAATCCAAAGAATTAATGAGAGACGCAACATTAATTTAATAGGATTAATTCAATACCCGAATTTTGGGAGAAAATACGAAGCAGCCGCAGTTACTGTCGATATTTCGCGATTGCCTCATAAAAATTGTTTGATTAGACAAACCCAAATGATAAGAACAAGGCTTTTTTACGAAGAAGAGGACTCAATATCCAACTATTCGCACTCAGAAAAGAAGAGCATGGAGATTTTGAAAGAAAAACCTATGGCGTTGGACGAAAAATTAGAGAAAGCAATTTACTCTAAAACAAAAGTTTTATATTGTTCAACCAAAAAAAGTACTAGTCTCAACAAAATCACGAAACAAGAGATGTAGTTGTTCGACTCGACTGAAAATCCATCACCAAACATTATAAAACTATAGGAGGCTTTAAAAACAATTCCTCCAACGTCAGTTGAAGCCGAGAGAGCATTTTTGCTGCTGGATTATTCGTCACAAAGCTTAGAACAAGCTGAGTGATAAAAGTATAAATTGCTTATGCTTTCTGAAATCCTATTTAAAAATAATTAATCAATTTATTACATATTTTTTGCATTTTTAGCTCATTATGGACAAGTTCGACTTTGTAAACAACAACAATGAACCAAACTCGCGCGTAAACCTTCCCGACTTCCGGTCATTGTTGATCAATGGGAAATCAACGAAATTTAACTAAGTCTTATACATTTTTAACTGAAATTTTTGAAACTTTTTTGAACTCTATTGAAAAAAGGTGTTATATAGATTTAAGATCTGAGGATTTTTACAATTTTTATTTCTTTATTTATGCTAAAATACTTTGTATTTTTTGGAAAGGTTAACATAATTGCTTGCTTTATCGCGATTTTTGGCGACCGATAATATATTTAGATGGAGCCGTTTTGCTCAGTAACGTATTTGATATGATGTGTCATATTTGATTTTTTCTTGTAATGTGCTGAATTAGGAATATAATTACTGTATTAGTATACATTTTATTTCTTATCTTTTTAAATAAGAAATAAAATGGAAAAATAATTATGAGTGTTTTCGGAAAAGGCTTTATATTTTTGTTTATTGTTAATTAAGAATAATTTATTTACATGCTGAATTGATTGTGCATATCACATATTCAAAATAAAGTGCTTTTTATTAACTTTTATGATAATTCACAAACAATTGCTGAATTGTTTGACATTTCAAATCCAAATTCTTTTATATCAGCAAAAGTATTCATGCATACTTTGAAAATATTTTTTATGTTATGTATTTAGTTAATTTTGTGTTGTATTAAATTTATTAGTTGACTTATTTGTCAAATTATGTGTACAGATTGAATCTAAATTCTTTTCTTGTATTTATTTAAAAAATTCTTATATAAATATGTTAATTTTATGCTAATTTTTAACCAATTACTGTATTTATAATTTATTGAAATTCAACTAGTATATTAAATCCATAATGTCATGTATTATATTTCATAAATCATAACATGTTTCAAAAAAACACTAGTAGTGTGTTTTTGTTAATTTCCTGATTTATATAATTAGTTGTGGATCATATTCCCATGAAAAAAAAAATTTTTTTTTAGATAACCTAAAATTTAAAAAAAAAAATCATGTCAATTTTGATCAAGTTCGAGGTCAAATGGAAATGTGTTAGCTTAATAAATGTCTTTTCGTCACATGCACAGCCAAAGATTTCCATTGTTAAATAATTGAATATGATGCAAATTATTGGAATTTACAAACACCACTACATCTTTTTCTTTTTTTAAATGTTTTGCCAGAAATTTTACAAATTTAATTTTAAATTTTTTGAATCTAAGAAAAAAAGTGCTGCTATTTATTTACTAATCTTTAATTCAAGTTTAACATATAAGATATTGATACATGCAATTATGCTTATGTATAAATATTTTTTAAAATATATTTATATAAATATTATACATCTAAGATGTTTGACACGAATTCCATCCACCTCCCATAAATTAATGTAATAATATTGTTGAACAGATTTGTTGAATCTTACAATCTTCAAAATATGACAAGCAGTAGCATTGTTATATATCTTGTGACATAAATGACAGCTCTTTTAATGGATGTTTTGTTGTCGTTCTTTAAGTGTTAGTTTCATGAGTTTTTTTTTTTTTTTTTTCCTACTGGCAGTAAGAACATCACTAAATCATTATTGGATATGTGTGTGTTCTAATAAATAGTAATTGTAATATTCCATAATCTGCTGTAAGTCATCCTGTTATTTTGTTATTAAAAGAATAGTCGTTTGGACATGCTTTTTGATTTCAGACTTTTCATTTATGCATTTTACATAAATTGAATAAATTATATTTAACTCTCTACACACAAGAAATTTAATTATAAACAAAATGAAGTAAGAAAATAAGAAACAACAATTATAAGCACATACACATGGGTAAATAAGTAAATACAATTTTATTCACTAACAATAAATAAATTGTTTGTTTCAATGAGTTTGATAAAGGACTTAGACCTGATAAGATATTTAAAAAAAAAAAGGTTTATGAATACTGCAATTGAGGAGATTTTCACTCTTAAATTTCCAACTTTTTGTTCTCCTCAATAAATTTCTAAAATTTCAATTTAACACATTTTTTTTTGTATCAATTACTCTTAAGAGTAAAATATGAAGATTAAATTAACAGAAATTAAGTAATTCTTATATCTAATTCTCTTCAGCCAATCTAACAACTTTCCTTTTGTTAAATAAGCCAGTTAGTCAGAGAAAACAAATTACAACACTATAAAGTTAATTTGATTGAAATAAACTAAAAATTTTCGCCTGTCTATATATTCAAAATTTGCCAAATCAAAACAGATTTTCATCCTCCAAAAATGTTTATTAAAATATTCCCATGAAATCAAAACATGTGTACAAGCAAGGAATCATAAAATTTTTACATAATAAAAATAAAAAAAATTCTTTTTAGATTCAAATTTGAAAGGAAATTGGATACAATTCGGAGTACTCAAAAGTTAAATTTCTTTGAGAATTGTAACTAAATTGCGAAAAAAAAATTGAATCATTTTGCTTCAGCTGTAATAATAATTGTGTAGTATGCAGCTTTTGCTCCATTACATTCTTTCCAGACAAGATTATATCTGTTTAGCAACCTATGTCTTTGGTATCCAGCTTCAAACTATTTATACATTGAATCTCTTTGAAAATTCATTCATCTTCTGGAAAAAATTGAGAGAAGACATTAATGAAAGAAAATTTATTTTTAAAGCAAAATTTATAATTACTATTTTTACTCAAAATTCCTCATAATACAATATAAATTTAAAATAAATTGAAAAATATTTGATGAGTAATGCATGGATTAAGTAAATTAAATATGCACATGTATTAAATTTCTTTATAATACTAATAAAATTTGAACATACAAGTTAGAGGAGCACTTGATGTTTTAAGTTTCAGTTGCCTGTTATACCGGTTCAAAGAGCTCAAAGAAGTTTATTTTCCATCATGTTAAATTAATAATTGAACATAATATGGGTGCTCTGCATCATTTGAAGGTTTTCCTACAAAGTAGTTTAAATACAAATTTCACTAACAATATACATTGTAAACAGTTTTATAAAAAAATAATTTGTATAATATTTAATTATGCTTAATTTATAAGATTTGTAATAACTATAGTTAACATATTTGCAAGAAATAGAATAATAATCCTTTTCACTTTATACCAATGCTTCATGTATTATTTATATTAGTGAAAATTATTCCATGAAATAATCTCAATCATACTGTGTAAAACAATACTTTTTTTTTTTGGAAAATCTGACCAATTGTAAATGTAAAATCTTAAAATTAGAAACGCAAAATGAATGTTTCTGAATAATATTGTGACAATTATAGCTCGCATTGCAATAAATATTGTGACAATTATAGTTCGCATTGCATCATGCTGCACAAGAAACGGTGAATCTAATCAATAAAAATTCAAGCATACATAAATTATGTATACATTTACATACATAAAATTAAACATAATATTTACATAAATAAAATTAAAACATCTAAAATGTTTACATAAAAATGCCGGAAGTTCCCATAACTCATGCAAAAACCCGCCAAATGTTCGCCAAGGTTACTATAAAACAGAGTCGAGCAATGTTTGAAACGAAATACACATGATTATTAAGCAAAAACACATTAAAAAATGAATAATATAACAGAACACTAACCTATTATGAAGTGCTTATTACAAAGCAGTGAATTATTATTTGCCTTCCAGTCTTTTCGTTGTACAGCAGCCTCTCATTGTAGTCTCCTAGACGGACTCTTAAGGATATGATACATTTTAACTGCCGACAGTAAATTTGTGCCAGTACTCATGCAGCATCCAAATGCGGAACAGAAAGTTCCATGTCGACTCTTTTTCGCAGAGCTAATTTCAAAGGCAAAAAAAAATTTCTTGTAAAAATATAAAGAAAAATCTACTTACTTCCGTATAGGAACGTATACAAAATAATGGAGATATCGCCATAACCGGAAGAAGAGAAGGTTTTCAAATACTGCAGCGCCCCCATAGTAAGCTTTACGGTTGAACTTGTCCATATAAATAAGCATTAATTTTGGAATTTATATGTATTTTTATTTTATATAATTATTATTGATTTTATTTAAAAATAACGTGTTTTTAAATTTTTTGAAATTTTGATGTATTCCCGAGAATCCCGGGAACGGCAATTACATTCCCGAGATTTCCTGGACATTCCCGGGAACGGAAAAATCCGGGAAATCAGAAACCCTAAGCACGAACCACGTGACATTTATTTGTTAAAAATTAACCAATGGTTGCAAAATGTGTTTAACTCTCTTTCTTTACGAAGTCGGTTTAGCCAAGCAAGCACTCACCTTTAACACCGTTTTTGCTTTGAGGATACTCTAGTTAAATGTGTATGATTTTTTTTTTTTTTTTCTTTCTTTTGTGAGGGACACAATATAGTTTATGATTCCAAATCTCGTGGTTTATCAAAGGAATGAATGGATTAAAAATAATTCTAGAACCAAAATCTTTGCTGGAAGAAATTCTTTTCCTTTATAGCCACCCAAGGGGCTATTGCTTTAGTTGGAGCGATTTGGAGTACAAGATCACTTTTCAATTTTTTTATCGTTTGCTTCAATTTTAATTACATGTAGCTGATGTAATATTCAATTCAATAATTTATCGTTTCCTTTAATTTTAATAACGGAAAAGTTTACTGTTTTCCATTTCTTGATATTTCATCTCGTTTACTTTAATTCTTACGCATTGAATTGAGTAATATGAAAAATAATATTTAAAAAAAAAAGTATACCTGAGATGGCTAAATCTGTTTTTTAGCAAAACTTTGCATACAATTTTTTTTTTTTTTTTATTCTTCTTTAAAAATTGTTTCAACTGAATTTTCATATGAATTTCAGAAAAAGTTCCAGCAGATATTTGTTTGATACATTTTAAGTTTATATTTATTTTGCACTGAAAAAAATATACACTACTCCAACGAGATAGTATTATTTCTAATAAAATCGGTTTGTATCATGCGGTATCGTTTCGTGACGCCATCTAGTAGTGAAAACAGTATGTAAAAATATTATTATACAGAAAAATATACAGAAAAAATTATATTTTTATTGATGTTATTAAGTATATCGTTATGTTCATCGTTTTAGTCGTCAGTAATAAATTTTTTTAAGAATTAATTCATAAATCTTTGTTCCATGTATCATTATCCTTCAATATTAAGTATATTTTTATTTATTTATTTTCTAATTTTTTGAATTTATTTGCATCGTTTTAATGAATTAAATTAAAAACTAGATAACTTTTTTTGAAAAAATAGAAATTATCCCTATTTTACTTTCAAATTAGGAAAGGAATTTAATAAACCTTTTTAAAGCAAATGTATGTAAGAGTAAAATTTTCTGTGACCAATAAATATTATTTTACCTTTTATATTGATTAAACTGGCCATATTTGTATTTTATTTCGCCTAAAATAGAAGTATAACAATTACTTTAGATTTCGACTTATTAATTCTAAGGACCCAACAGTCAAAGATCAATTCAAGAGATTAATGTATGAAAAATTTCAAAAACCGTAATTTTCGAACTGATTGTATAAATTTGGAAAATAATTTGGAGTTTTGTATGTATAAAGAGTTGTACAATAAAACTATTAAAGTTGCTATTTTTATTGAGTTTATTTTTTTACTCGAGCTCAAGGATTTTGTAAAGATAGTAATCATATACTGGAAAAATCTTATGTAAACTCAAAAGGGTCGATATACAGGGTAATTCACAGTGAATCATCCGATTTCTAATTGCTACATTTTCATAAATAAATGACACAAAATGATAAGTAATACTCAAATACAAAGAAAAAATTTAATTTTTTTACAAGAGATCGATACAATTTTCTTTAGTTACACGTATAATGTCAATTAAATATGTAAACTCTTTCCAAACACGTTGTTAAATGTCAGTAGTAATTAAATATACAGCAGCAGAAATCTGCTGTTTAAGATCACATAAATTTGTAGACAATGGTATCACATACACTTTATCTTTTCCAGACCTCCTGTGAAAGAAATCGCATGGGACCGTATCAGGTGGCTTAGGTAGCCAGATGTGGGACATGAACTCATCTGATCCACTGCGGTCGATCCAGGTTTCGTAAACTAACTTCATGAAGGACACACCAGAGTCATCTATTGTTCACAATTAAAATCGTTGCTTGGTAGGCGAAATTTCAAAATACGAGACTTCCAGTTTTGAACACAATGACACCTTTTTTTTTTTTTTTTTTTTTTTTTTTGTAAATTAAATGTGTATAGTACTAAAATGTGAGACTGCAATTAATCACACAGATTGTTTGAAACGAATTTATTTATTTTTCATTAAAGTTAGGTCTAACTTAGGTCTAATAACCGACGATCTTTCGATACTCGGCAGTTGACCCCAAGTTTACAACACGTAAAAACATGTCGCTCACCTCCAGGATATCATTACTGGAGGTCTAGCAAAATAATCGAATATCACTAAATCCTCCAACGGGATCCTGAACTTCGCAGATACTTTGCGTCGGAGATCTTTTCTTTTGCACCTAATAGGAATAAACGGTTTACCTCCAAACGCGCAGTACACGGTTACTTTATCATGCATTGATGACATCTTTCAATCTAAAAGTAAAGTAAAAAATTATGTAAATAACGTTCCATGCGTGAAAGAAGTACTGCATTAAAATATCAATACGTTTTACAGCAAAAATTATGAGATCAAATTGAAAAAGATGGCTTTCTTAATATTCTTAAAAATTATTTTAAGTACAATCATACTACTTCATTATAAATAAATAGCAATCCATAATTTCGATATAATATATAATAATTGTTGCTGTATTTAATGATTTAATTATTAGTCAGTGAAGTGTTTGATGGTTTCAAACATATCTCTTTAATAGCTATCACAAAGTTTCGTTTACATGAATAATGTTTCTACTCGGGGAAAGCCTCCCATTGGCGAGGTATGGAAGATTTTAGAGGGAGGTGCCAACAGAGATGTCCTCCTCGTCACTTGACTGAGGTTTAAAATTACGAGGTTTGTCACCAATTGCCTTCGTGTTGCATCAAATAGACCTTAATAAACAATCAATTAATCAATACATAACAATTACTATCTAGTGCAAAATTATCATACCTTCTACAATTCCTTCGCAAGCTCTTTATTTAGCCAAGTATTCTTTATTTAGCCAAAGAAAAAAGTTTTCTGAAAGACAAAACCGTTGCCAATATTAAGAATAAAAAGAATAAAAATGGACCATTCAGCCATAAAAATAAACTATTGAATAAAATATTAAAATGAGAGAAAACATAAATGATCGATCAAACAGTTTATAAATTATTAAATTACCAATCTCAAGAAGCAAAATAAATATTAAAAAGAAGAGTTGAAAGAGTAATCAAAATTTTACCAAAGTCATCAGCACAGGAGCTTTTAAAAAGTATATTAAAAGAAGCGATGAAGATTTTTTGTAAGCCTTTGAAACTATAATAAAATAGTAACTGCTAATTTAATGTCTCACTCAAAAATTGTTCTTTTTCAATTTAAGTGTTTTAAATTTCAATTTAACTTGAACGTTTATTTTTTAAGGACTGAGCGCATACAATTTATCGATAATAAATATTTGTAAAAATTCATTTTTAATTCAAATTTTATTTAAAAAAGTACTAAAAGGTATAAAAATTTAGTTTTTATAAATAATATATAGTTTATAAAAACTGGAGGCGCTGAGCTAAGATACCTAGATAACAACCGATAAATTAAGTACCATTACTTCTTCTTTGTATGAGATCAAAAGAAGTATGAACTACTCAAGTACTTATCAATAATGTATTTTACATTCCAAATTTTTTTATAATTTTTAGACCATCTTTAAATAAAATATTGATTAAAAAATGTCTTTTACTTATATTTATTTCTTTTTAATCTGGAAAGTTAAGACTAACATTTAACAAATATATGACCCATTTCATACCATTGAGAAGAAATTGGGAGATATTCTTCTGATAAATAAAGCTAAACTCCCGATTAATATTGTTTTAGTATTTATAGGTAAATATTAGTAGAGAGATGTGAATTAAATTTTATAATTCCGAAAGGAAATTTAGCCCTAAAATCCAAATTTTTAATTAACATTTAGAAAGAAATTTTATGTCAATGTATTGAAAAACCAGTAACAAATGCATTTAGAAAAATTATGTATAGTAAGTGATTAAAATTCTTCTTTAAGATCAATTACTATCAAGAAATAATACCTTTTTCAAGTTCC
>BMAW01103442.1:370652-397542 GCA_019974015.1 Nephila pilipes
ATATATATATATATATGTGTGTGTGTGTGTGTGTGTGTATGTGTAGAAGTATAATTTATCAAAGTTTTTTAAATGAAATTTCAAAATGTGTTCTTACTAACTATTGTTCTAAATAATTACAGAAAACTGAAAAGTTTCTCAGTCCTATTTTTGTAGAACATTTTGTTTTTCTTTATGTTCATAACACTGACTTTTACAGACGCTGGCGCTCGTCCGATGAACACATCTCAGCTTCTTCTCTGATTGCTGCTTTTCTATCAGCTCCACTGTTTCTTCTTGTGGGAAATAGCTTCAATTGCCTTTTATCCTTGACAAACTGGAATGACTATGGATGATTATACGGATATTGCTAGTATTCTAGATGATATAAGTGCTTTCCTGGGTCTAGGAAGCAGTAAAAATTAATTCTTTACTTGATAAAATTCCTTTTGAAAACTGTGAAGTAGTTTGTGCCCTTCTTGCAAACAAAAGTGAGGAAATCGGATCCAATAAAGAGCCTCCCGATATAGCTAACAAACTACATAATTATATTTTTCTAGACCATATGATCCTGAAAATTGTTATGCTTATTCATTTTACAAATCTCTTACTTATTGCACTTTACAAATCTGGACGAAACCTCTTCTCCCCTCCACCACCAAACGAAACTCATATTTAACCCGAAACCGAGAAAATTCTCTTTCATTTCCCCCCTTCCAGAAAAAAAAAGTCATTCCAACTCCATAGTTCCTATTAATCCTCTTTCACTCCCCTCCCCACCTTCAGATAATCCTAATACCTTTAAAATGTATAAAAGAAGAAAAACAAAACTAATCTCCAAATTATGAACCCTAGAACCAATTGCCCACCTTCTTCAACACTCAAAATGCCCTTCCTTTAAACAACTGATTCTATGTGCTTTAAGGTTATTAATCGAACCTATAAACTTCATTAATTCAGCCGCTAAGAACTTTATTCCTAAGCCTAATTAATTGCCGCGGTAGCCTAGTGATCATGGACGCCGGATCGCCGATGGTTTTCGTCGTGTCGAGGGTTCGAGTCTTGATGGCGCTAAAGACCCACTGTGAAGCCGGTGCGCGTATTTTCAAACCATAAACTATACAGTACTCTTGGAAAGAAACAATACAGTCAAACGGTTTGGCGAGAAAAACTTAGATGCGCACGCATGTATATGTTGAGTTCTCTGGTGTAACATCTGATAACTAGGAAGCAACTCTATCTCCCTTGGAAAAGTATTCCAAGCAACAATTTTAAGGAATTAAAACATATTTAAGAGCATAAAGTTATGAATGGATTTTGAATTAAATGAATTTGCAATACCAGAAACGCAATTTTTGAAAGAAATAAGTAATGTTGGTAATAATCAAAATAATGACAGTTTATACCTGTCGGAATACTTGGAACATTGAGAAAAAGCCACAGAAACAAAACCTGTTTGGATTTATTTGAAGTTCCATTAATAACTTTTTCTTAATTAGACCTGTATGTATGATAAATTAAATAAGGATAGTACTCGTACAAAATATTTGAGTACTGTTTTAATACAGCTCTTTTGTGAATCTTTACTTAAATAAATGGTAACGTAAAAGATTGTTTCATTACATTTCTTTGTGTTTTCTGTTTCCTAAGAAAGTTTAGCGGTATTATCATTATTTATGTATTGAGTAAGCAGTATTTCTGTTAATGTTAATGAAAAAAAATTTTAAACTTAGATATGTAAATGTAAAACATTTTTTGTAAATTTTGTAATTAATAATAGAAAATATATTCTAATCTGTACTCACATATTAATAGCATAGTTATTAGACGATAAAAACATATTTATTTATTTTTAAAAAGTAATAAAATATTCTAAATTTTTTAAAAAAAGTAATAAAATAATAAATAATATCAAAATTGTTATTTTTTTGAAGAGATACAAGAAATCAGTCCCAGCATTTTGAAACTCGTTTCCCAAAATATATACCAAAGAGATAGGCTTTGTCACGAAAAAAAAAAAAAAAACAGAAAATAATTTTCATGAATTGAAACCTTTTTGTAAACCACGGCTGCATTGATTTAAACTCAATATTTTTTTTTAAATCCCACTCCATATAGATAGGAACGCCCACCAGCCAATGAGAAAGCCAGTCTGTCTCCTCCACACCTACCAACCTCCAGACCTGCTGAAGTTTCCCAATTCGTCGGCGAAATATGCCCCTCTCACCCCTCCACACCGAGTTCCAAGAAACATTGATTAACCACAATTATATTACCTTAAATTTCCTCGTTTTATTTTCTGCATCTTCCCTCCGTTTTCCATTTTTTTTTTTTTTTTTAAATCCTGTTTTTCTAATTACACCGACTAAAAGAGCAACATTATTTTTTATTTCGCTCTGATAGGAGATAAAGTGTTCCATATTATTACGCTATTGCTATGCGTTCAAGTGTTTCTTATGCGCCCCTTGTATGATTTTAAAATACATAAAACATATGAGTACAAAAATTTGCTTAGTAATGTTAGGCAAAAGAAATAAGTGGTATTTGTAAAAAACAAAAGAACAAAAACAGAAACATTAACATTTTTAAAAAAAAATAAATATTATTTTTAAAGTTACCCAAAGTATTAACAAGAGGTGTTTGCAATACAGAAAGGAATAAAAAAAAACAGTTAAAACAAAAACTCTAAACTCGTAAAAAATAAGTTTTATTTTTAAATTTACTCAAATTAAGCAAGATGGGCCGAGTTCTTTAATGCAGCGAAGAAGAGTTATGATAAATCAGATTACACAATTCCTCATGTGTATGTGGGGACGCAGATGCATCACATAAAACCCTTCCCCAGTGCCTTGATGGATTGTTTTAGTTAAAGTCCCTAACAACCAACACGAGGGCTACTGGCGACGGACCTCGTAATTCAGAACCATAGTCTAGTGACGAGGACAACACTTGAACTGGAACATCCTTCTCCAGACTTCCTTTCCTATTCAACGGAAGGATTTGGCACATCGATCAGATTTAACGAGCATTAGATCCGTGACACGGCGGGTCTTCACTGGCACCAGGACTCGAGACCACGACTTTACGAAATCAATACCGCCGCGAGTTCGCGACCATAACCGCTAGGCTACCACGCCCCTCCCCGAGGTGCATTGAAGAAATTGTCCACGTATTTGCAATACATAAAAACAAACAATGAAACCAAAAACACTAACGCTTTATTGGATAAAAAAAATCATTAAATAATGTATTTTTCTCCTCTTGTACTGGTAACTTCCAATTTACAAAATAGCGATAGTATTTGTTGCTCTTAAATTTTGCCACCTACATTCGCTGCATACCCGCTAGAAACAGGCCTGCATTTGAGACATATATGACTGACTTTCTTTATTAGTTCATTTATATATGTATTGATCTTCAGTACATGGAACAATGTTGTCTCGTGCCGTTATTAAATGAGACGTGATCGTGTAAACATGAATGTCGATAAAGTTCATTTGTGACACTGTATTTTGTAGGAATTCCAGCAATCGCGCGAACAATATTCGGAAACTAGTATTATTCAATAGACATTCAAAATAGATTCTTTATGAGTTAAGTGGTAAAATTTGCTTAATCGAATCATCATATGCACATTTCTGTTTGCTCGGAGCAACTACGATCCCTTTTTGGACTGGATGATAACAGATGATAATAAGTGGATTACCTACAAAAACATTGTAAAGAAAAGGATTTACAGTGAGTTAAAACAAACTTCCCTCTCCGCCTCTAAACCAAGCTTGAGTCTGAATAAAAGAATCGCTGTGTAATTATATAGTGAGATATCCAAGGACCCATACATTGCGAGTTCTTGAATCTAAAGCTAAATTCAGACAGATACTTTTAACAAACGAGTGATTTAAACACAGATCTCAAAGAAAAGAGGTCAGAGATGTTCATTTGAAAGAAGCACATCATACTACATCATGATAATGCTAAACCACATGCTGTTTGGATGACTCATTAGAAAATTGCTGAGACATATTCACTATAGTTACTCCTCAGACCAGTTACCCTCCAATTATCACCTGTTTCTCTCCCTGCCCAATTTGTAAAGGAAAAAAATTCAAAACTGATGCAGTTATCAACTGAGCTTCTACTTGAGCTCTTCGCCTCCACAAACAACATTTTTCAAAACTGGTATTTACAAATCACCAACAAGAGGTCATAAGTAACGATGGAAATTATATTGTTCAATAAATATTATTAAAAGTACAAAAAATGTTTTTATCTTTTTTTTTTCATAAATTGACAGAAATTTCCAGTAGACTTAATAGAAGTTTTAAGAAATATAGAAATATATAGAATTTTAAGAATATAGACCCTGAAAATATATAAAGTCTTATTTCATATGTTGTTATATATGCTTACTATTTCTTTTAAGTTTCAGTTCTAAATTAAAAATTTTAATTAATGTTAAAAAAATTGTAAAAAATACAAAATGTTGAAAATTTGATTAAAATTAGTTAGTAGAAATATACCTTAAAGAAAATTCAATTTTTCGAATCATCATTTAAATTTGTGTAACGTAATTTCCGAGGAGAGTACTGTGATTTTACAGACAAAAAAAATTCCTAACTTGTGAACTGGGATGGTTATATATACTGGGATGGAAAATTGGAAAGCATGGCTATCAGGAAGAGCTTTTGAAAACAAAGAATATCGAATCACTAACCCATGGATAGTTCTACATTTATATCAAATGTTTATTTATTAATTTTTATTTTTATTTATTTATTTATTTATTTTCCAGGAAGTAAAAGAAATGTGTTTACCGACTTTCGTCTTTAAAATTTGAGAATTCTCACATCAATGCGATATGTTTTGAAATCCATTGCAGTCTCGGAAAAATGTGAGACGTCTAGTCACTCTATTCTAGGGCGCACGATGGAGTTAGCTCTTGTAAACCGAGAGAGGTGAGCATAATAATGTTTATATATATAACTTTCATTACCTCTTAAGAAATAAAGTAATCATTCATACATCAGAATCTCGTTAAGTTCACTCTCGAATCATTTTATATCGGATCGATCTATACTAAGAATTATTTTATTATTATTTTTGTAATTTGAAAAGTGATCTGTAGGTTTGGGGTGCAAATCTCCATAATAATATGTATTTGTTTCTCCCACTTATTTGGGCCTTAGTAGCCTAGTGGTCAAGGTCGTGAACTAGCGGCCGGCGGTTTTAACTCCGTCGCGGGTTCGATCCTTGGCCTCCAAAGACCCACCGTATAACCGGGGCTGATGCACGTTAAATCTGTTCGGGGTCCAAAGTCCTCCCGTTGGAGTGGTGTGGATGTTAGAAGAGGGGGTGCCAGCTCAAATGTCGTCCTCGTCACTTGACCATGGTTTAAAATTACAAGGTCCGTCGCCAATAGCCCTCGTGTTGCTTCTAAATCGACGTTAATAAAAACTAAAATCTCCCACTTATTTTCGAAAAATAACTATGTACTAAAATCCTCTAACAGTTAAGAACGTATGATAGAAAAGGAGGAGGGAAGGGGGACTTAACAAATATTCTCAGCAAAGTCATCAAAACTTTAGTTACAACTGTTACCACCAGTGACAAATGGCATTGATGCTGTATTATCTAAATAAAAATGTAATAATACAACCTTAAACTCACATTTCTATTGTTCTCGAAGTAAATGTCTTTATACTCTATAAAATGATTCTTACTCGATTTGTTCAACATGCTAGCCATTTCCTGTAATTAAGTTTCCTTTTCACCTATTTCTCGGTTAAGGTAACTAAGACGCCTTCTACAAGAAAAAATAATTTCATTTTATGCAAAGTTTAAATAATCCCATTTTTTTAATTAAAAGTAATGGAAGCCATACTTTAACATTAAGGACATGTATATTTACATATTCGATTATGTAAAAACAATTACATTGCAAGCTTAAGTAATTATGTATGAGTAATAATTAAACAATAGCTGCATTTACATTCATAAGCCATGTACTTACCTTAAGGTACATCTTGCATAAAATCTACAGTATTTATAACTTCAAAAATTTGCAGAAAAGGGCATAGCATGCTATACACTGAGAATAATTCTTATTCCAAAATCAAATTTAATAAATATTCTTAAAATTTTATTTTATATATATATATATATATATATTATTCAATTTTTCCGCAATTTTTATAGTAACACTGTGCAATTCCTAACATTTGTAAAAAGTATGTTCACTCAGTAAGAAAGAAAATTTCATAATTTGCAAAATATCAACCTTATGGATGGAGATGGTTTTCAGGAAGATTTATCAGAATCCTAAGAAAATTATATTTTGAAAAAATAACACAAAAACAAGCATATTTTTTCTACGGCTTGTCACGTTTACCAACAAATTTAAATTCAATTTTAGAACGCTCTATTTGTGAAATTCTAATAAATAATATACAACTACAGATTCAGTGAAATGTGCTTTATTTTTTGACAACAAAATCAAAACATTTTGCTATGTTTGAAAGATTTAACTACTCAGTTACCCTCTGATTTTTGATATGCCATACCGGATTTTATCCTAATTAATCCGATTTAACGAGTTTTTCCTGTTTTTCTATATATTTTTTATAGAAACTAAGTTCATAATTTTTTATTCCTTCCTCTAGAATATTTCCATGGATCGAACTAGTTTCAGACATCAATACATTTTAATAACAGTTACAGTTTTCTGTTTTGTACGTGTAAATGTAGAATGATTTATTACGCCTAACATGGAGAATATTCGCTTTTCCTTCAGATTTAATTTTATCCACAAATTGGCATGGAATCCAAAGAATATTCGAAGAAAATCTAGTAGCGACTACTCACTGCGATACAAAAATCGTTAAGTTCAGAAACATAGCAAAAAGAAAGCTAAATTAAGCAGAAATATTTCGAAGGTTTTGAGACAAAAATGGTGGCTTCACTATTATCTTAAAACCCTAAATAATCTAAACCATTTTTTCTAATTTCTTCGATACCTAATAAAAGTAAAACATCAATCTATAGATAAAAATATTTAATTAATTAACTTATTAGTTTTTCTCTAATAAAATAAGAATTTTGTGAACAATTTTCATTATTATATATTTTGGAAAAATAAAATCATAACTGATAAAAGCAGGTATGAAAGGTGACATTAACAAATACATAAGAGGGAGTTTTAGTTATTACCAAGAAATAACAGATATATTTGGATAAAATTTATTCTACATGTTAAATGATATTTATAAACGTAATGATATAAATCATAGCTATTTATTTTGATTTGTTTGGTTTTTAGAAACCGTAGATTGAAGTAACCCGCAGTATATCGTAAGGTTTTAATTACTATACCTGGGTATCTTAAAGTCTTAATTATTATCAAAAATCAATTTACACAGAAACTTAAAATTTTTATTTATTCTCTCATAAAAGATTTATTTACATATGACCATCCACAGTTATACATCTTCCCAACTTTAATTGACCTTTCAAAAACTATCATTTCAGAACATAGCTGAATGAACTCTTATGTTTCCCATACTGCGGGTTACTTCAATTTACGGCTTCTTGAAACCAAACAAATCCCCATTCATAGCTGTATTTTGCAACGTTTTGTAAATAAGGGCAAAATACATTTTATGGAGATATAGTGGTTATATTTTTATTAATAATTAAAATTTTACGATAACCCTTGCATACATATTCAAGCTTTTTATTTTTTATGTATAATATAAAACCTATTACAGAGAAGATTTAATCTTCAAAACTCTGCTTTTCAGCAGAAGAAAAACTTTTAAATCTAGTTTTAAAATACATTTTATATCTTAGTTATTCCACAGATTTATTCTAAGCCGTTTTGCTACATTCTCTACTTTGAAATCTTTTTTATATTACATTAATATATTTGATTGTGATTGTTTTTTAACAACGCAACGAGAAGCAACACGAGAAAAATTGGTGACAGACCCCGTAATTTTGAAACTCGGTCAAGTGACGAGGACGTCACCTGAGCTGCTACCTCCCTCTTCAAACTTCCACACCACTCTAACGGGAGGACGTTGAGCCTCGACAGATTTAAGGTATCCGCCTACCTTTAAAAAGCGATTTTTGGTCAAAAAGTCGATTTTTTTTTATTTATGGTCTGTTATTAAAGCGGGATTTCTTAGCTTTCTAGAACAGTTTCAATTTTGTTTCTATCTTATAACTCATAGAACTTGAGTTATAAGCATTTTAATAATAGTCTGTGTCAAATTTTAGAACTGGAAATAGTATTCTGCTACCGGAAATGGAACTTTAATGCTTGTTTTTCATTAATATTTTACGTAGTATTGCCATCAAAATATCTTCCAACATGTAAGACGAATTTCCAAAGACCCAAAATGCAAATGAATCTTTTAATGGTGTAATATGATAAAGAGTACCAAAGGAAAGTTTTAAGCGTAGGAAAGTTTTAAAGGCCATCAGGAAGAAAGAGATAACTTATTTAAATAATACAGATAGTGAACTTTACAAATCAGGGGCCATTTAATATTAATTTTTTATTTAATTAGTTATGTTTCTGGGTTGAAATGTATTTTTAGCTTTTTCTCAAAATCAGGATTTTCATATTTTGCTTCAGCGCAAAACATCGTATTGAAAAAAGTTATGTATATAATGTTATGAAACTTTCATGGAATACTCTATGAAAAGGAATTCAGGACTTGAATCTCTCCTATTGTAATAATTTGATTACTTTGCATTTTATTGATGATAAAAATCATAACTTATCACAAATTTGTTCTATTTTTCTGTATGTTAAAGTACGACTTCTTATAAATATTTAATTTTCAGGGTTATAATTGGGAGAGAGGCACAAATCCTAAATTAGATTCAATTCATCATAATAAAATTGACAGAATTGAAATACCTCTATTTAAATATCAGTTTTGGTGTTTTGCACAAGTGCCATTTTACTGCTATTTTTATGTATTTTTTGAACTGAAATATTAAAACAATTATTAATTTATGCAAATTTTACATTGTATTTTAAGTTTTTAGCCATATCTTATATTATAATGCATATAAAAAGTTATTTTTTCAATTATTTAAAAAAATCCTCTCCGAAGGTAGGTGGATACCTTAACGTGTATCACCTTTCATACACCGTGGGTCTTTAGTGGCATTAGGGTTAGAACCCACGACTCGAAGAAAACCACTGGCCGCGAGTCTGTGATCATGACCACTATGCTACCACGGCCACCATTACCATTTGAATTTTATATAAATTAAGTTATTGCGTGTTTTATTTATGTTTAACTATTACATTTATTATCTAACCGTCACAGCATTTACCTCGTGGTTAGAGTTTGATAGTAAGGAGTAAATTAATAATAAAATTCCGCAACATCGCTTGGTATGGAGGTTTGGGAAACAAAAAGCCACTTTCGCTGTTAATTTTGGTTGTCTAAACATGGTTTAAAGTTGAAATATTATAACGGGTTTTCCCACGCATCTTCCTTCAACTAACCTTTTGGAGCTTTACTATGACGTTATTTGATTTTAGAAAACTCTTCTTCAGAACGAGCGGTGACTTTGGTAAATTAGGATAATAATATTGAAGTCCAGCGAAACGAATTGGTGAGATAGCATTTGAAAGCATTGAACAGTCCTTTATCGTAGTAGTGAACAAAGAGGGAAAGATCGGAAGATTTGAACAACGAGGTTAGATACGCGCTTGTGGCCGCAATTGCTTAGTGGTCACTGATGCGAACTCATGGCTGGCATTGTTGCCTTCGAGTCATGGGCTTGAATTCTGATATCACTGAAAACTCGTGTGTAGTGGGGCTGATACACGTTGCATTTATCGAGGCTCCAAATCCTCCTAATGGCGTGGTGTGGAAGTTTAGAGAGGAAAATGACAGTTCAGGGGTCGGCCTTGTCACTTGATGAAGGCTCAAAATTTTGAGGTCCTTCACTAATAGCTCTCGTGTTGTTTCTCATAGCGGTAATAGACAATCGTATTAGTCGTTAAAACTCTAATATCTAGGTATTCGAGTTTCCGACCGTCATGGTACGTTGTAATCAAGCTAAAGCCTATACGAGAATGGTTCAAAAAGTACCTTTGTTAGGACTATAAAGAGGGAATATGATAGTTCCCAGAAGTTTTGTCCTTTGTCGTTTTCCTTTTTCTAAGAAGCACATCAATATGGCGCCTTTCACATCATTGTTGTTTCATCATGATTAGTTTCTGATGTATAACGAGGAGTCCAATTCTCATCGAAGGCGACAACTCGACATAAAATGACGACGACAGCTCGACGCAGTAGAAATGAAATTTTTATTTGGCAGCAAATGATAAATCAAAATTTGATACCTGCCATTACTTTGGTGCCATTTAAAAATTCGCAGTTCGCAATGGTAACAGGGAATTGCTTTAGCAAGCGACATCTGTCGTCAAAAACCTGTAACTCTGAACCATCCTTATACTTGTAGTTTTTTTCTAAAACCACCGTGAGAATAAATAATAAATGAGTTAAGCCTTTTTTTAACTGGGAGTTAAGTCGTTACTAAGCATGATGTGAAAGTTCAGAGATGATTTAAGGGGACTTAGTACCTTTGCACCTTCGAAAATTCGATTTTTTAAATTTGATTTTAAAAAATAGTACTGAATGTTAGGAGCATTTTAAAACAAACCACGTCAAAATCCGACAATTATTACCCCCTGTGCAACAAAAAATGTAAATGTCTAAAGTGGCTTGTTCTATGTAATGCAATGTAAAGAAACCTCTTTTTCTCAGTTTGCTATTTTCACACTTTCCCACAGGATTAAAAAAAATCTTTTGCATGCAGAGCTTTCAAATTTTACATGGGTATTGTACTTGTAAATCTTTATTCTGTGAATCTCAATTTTATTAATAGGATGATTAGATTTTATTTTATAACATGATACATGAAAAAAAAGTTACTAAATACAAACTTGATAAATTTTTAATTTTTCAATTTTTTTTTAATGTAAGGTAAATTTAAAATTTGAGGTTTACAGAATAAGGTCATTATTTAGCTTTAATTTGGTATAAGAATTATGGTTCTACTGTACATCTTTCAAAAGTTATCTTGTGGGTAACGTAAGGTAAGCTAATTTATTTTTCAAATTTTTGTACGTATATTTCATGTTGTATAAGAAAATATATTTATTTCATAGCAAAACTTGACCCAATATTTTAAACTATGCACTTTATTACACAAACTGGCAAAGTTTCATACTGAAATGAGCAAAAATTGTTGTTTTATGAAGAATCGAAAAAAGTTTGTCAAAATGTTCTACTTTTGATTTCGTAAGGTACTAAGTCCCCTTAAGTGCAAATTAATAAGACGTCCTTATCCCCTAGTTCTTGATTCAAAATAATGCAATACATTACAAATCCATTACGGTCTTCAGATACAAATATTAAATAAAACAAAATCACAGAGTAGTAAGTCAAACTCAATTCTGTACCTTTAACGGTTTTAACAACGGTTAAGACTAATTGTTCTTATCTTTTGTGATATCTTTTAAGAATTGCTTTTTAAACTTCTTGCGACAGCCAATTGACCATGGCCACGACTTATTGATTGATTCTTTATTAACGTCGCACTTAGAACCAACACGAAGGCTACTGGTGATGGACCTCGCATTTTTAACCTTGGTCAAGGACAACTGAGATTACACCTCCCACTGCAAATTTCCATACAACGCCTGGGGAAGTTTTGAAGGCCTGACAGATTTAACGTGTATCAGTACCTCAACATGGTGGGCGTTTAAAGGAAACGTTGTTATAGCTGCAGACTCGAGGACAACTTTGTTTTAGTCGAGTTGTAGGTTCAAGCCCTGAAGCCCCTAAAGATCCTCCCCCCCTTGTAGCACAGGCTAATGGACGTTAAATATATTAAGGCTCAAAATCCTCCAGTTAGCGTGGAGGGGAAGTTTGGTGAGACGGACGCCAGCTCAGGTGTCGTCTACGTCACATGATCGAGGCTCAAAATTACGAAATCTTTCGCCAATAATCCTCGTGTTGCTTCAAAGTGTGATGTAAATAAATAATCAATAAATCAATCACTTTTAAACTTTTAATTTGTATTTTATTGTAAGGAAAGAGAAAAGGAACCAAAATGTACAAAAGTACTGCAGTATTTTTATAAGTTCCTGCGATTATAAAACGATATTATTAAATGAAAACGACGAAACTCTTGAGCCATGTTTAGTGATGATGTAACAATTTTTTTTAAGAAAAATAAACTTATTTCTAAGTACATTAATTCACAAATTAATTAAACTCTCTTTCCAAAAGTTTAAGCTTTTAAAATTTAGAAATTTTCCAATAAAATTAAATACTCTCTTTCAATAAATATATACTCGTAAGTTCCACTTTAGAGAGATAATGTGAGTGAGAAAAAGTTTGAATTTCTTAAGGATTTGAAATAACTGATTAACTCAAAATAATATGTTAAGCAAATTAAAACATGCTGCTTACAATTGTTAACTAAATTAATATAAAGTATAAATGTTCTATCATTTTACAAAAAAAAAAAAAACATTGCAAAATAGGATTATTTTTTAAAGCTGTATGAGGAAACTCTCAAAGAGCAGTTTATATTAAGACCATTGATTTCTTGAGATTTTCAATCGAGGATGAGTGTTAAGTTCCCGTTGATTACCTGATCCCTTTCTTTCTTTTTTTTTTTTTTTTTTTTTTTTTTGCTACCCATATTTCCCCCTTCTCCCACTACAAAACATTGATCCCTTAAAGAAAGATATATCTCTATCTATTTCTGTAACCGAAAAAAGAATTTAATATGTACTATAACGTGCTTTGAAAGATCAGATTTTTCTATAAGAACAAAATAATTATTTTCTTTAATCAGTGTAACAAATATTTATTGAAAATCATTCAAAATATAAATGTTTTTTTCTCTGTACGAAATTGTTTATATATATATATATATATAAACAACTTTTATTTAAAAATTACCGTTTTTATAAAATACTATTCCTTTCAATGTTATAATTCTAAATATTTTTATTTATATTCTTGAGTATAGGCGTTGAATTGTTTCGATAGTCTAGATGTATTTAAATGAGCAATGTAAAATCAATGAAAGTCGAGAGAGAGCTTCAAAAATGTGGCGAAAATTTCATTAAAGGAAGTAATTAATTGCACAAATTTTAAGTTATTTTTGCTTTTCATTTTGAGATAAATTTTTCCTGCTTTGAAAAAGTTTTTTTTTTTTTAATTAAACACAGAATAACGATAAATAAGTTAACGTATGCGAATATAAATTATTGCTTACTTTCTTTTTGCACTAGAATCACATTTCAATTAATCGAAATGATGTTTCCTAATCTATTTTTATCAATGATCTGAATAACGTTTTAAAATATGAGTGAATTTTTAAATTCAAAACTTATTATAATATCAAATTACTTTCTCAAAGCATTTAATTATTTTTTCTGCACATTAAAGTCAACTAATTTTATTATATTTCATTTCTTTGTACTTAGTTCTAATTGCACTTCATTTGAAAATATTATTCGCTGGATGTACAACTTAAAAATATTTTACAGATTTAGTGAGTATTTCATTTATTTTACAATTATTTAAGTACTTAATCTATCTTATTTGTGTATAATAATTTTTCAGGATTCAGTTACAATTTTGCCAATGATTTAAAAAAGTATTTTATTAATCATTATTAAATATATGTAAAACGATTGTAATATATGTACTTAGATAATTAAATAGGCTTCTTCTAAAGGTTTTAAATCTTATTAAAAATATTTCGATACTTGACTATAAGGTTTCTTAGATGTCAGATATCAATAACAAATTATTGCCTCATTTAATTGAAGTCTAGCCATTTGAAGAAAGAAAATGAGAATTTTGAGCCAATGTTTGCTTTGCTAGGTTATTTTTAAATCATCCAATCAGAATATCTACCTATTAAATTCATCTGTTTCAAATATTTGGTTATGCGCAGCTAAATCTGCGCTCTATGAAGCAACCACCTGCCTTACAAAAAGGAGGATCTGCATAAATTCGCTTCTTAAGAAAGCTAACTCATTTTCACACTACAGATGCTTCCATTTAGCTCTACTCCTATTATACAAAATATATATTTCATTTGCGTATTAAATGAGAATTCTTAAAGGTAAGGTAGAGTTAATTTAATAATTATGTCATTTTTGTATAATCATAATGATTGTTTTATTTATTTATTTATTTTTAGTGTTATGTTCAACACGGCTTTCAAAAATACAAAAATTTTTGAAAATCCTGTTTAAGGTAACAAGAAACTCTAATAAAGCGAAATTCAAGAAAAAAATTACTAACAAATAACCTAAGCAATTATAAAACATAAGCAACAGAAATTATTAAAATTCGTTTATATTTCCGTCATCTAGTATACTTTTTGCGTTAAAAGAATAAGTACTCTTAATTTGTGGTTCTTCGTTTTAATTATGTTCGAGTTTCTTTTTTTTTTCCCCCTTTCTTTTCTTTTTTTCAAAAGAATGGGTTTTTTTCTTTCCAAATACTCTTTGTGATTTAAATTTTGATTGGAATCTAAAAAAGATTAAAGTTTTACTCTTTATTTTATAATAAAATATTCACAAATAGCTTCTGAAGGCTTGGAAAATTTTAAAGTTTTACAGCTGAGAAGTGTATAGAGTGTCCTTTTTTCCAAATTTGTGTCTTTAAAAACCAGAAAAAAATTGTTCTGAAAGGTCCATTTTTTCATATCTATTACGGATTTCATTTAAATATCAAGCATCAAATTCTTTATTTTATGTTTAAATATAAGTAGAAATTTCACAAGAACGCAATCTTTAATTTTAATCACAAGGAGCTTTTTAAATATAACTAAATAAATGAAGAAAACTTTAATAATTCAAAAAAGTATTAATATTTTTCAAAAACATTATTCTTGTGTGTTATATATACACACATTAAGTATATTTCGAATTCCATGGAGATCTCAAAAAGAGGATATTGTAGTGTTTTGTATTTTTTTCCCTCTTAAAAAATTTATAAATAAAAATAATTATTAATAAAATACTTTTTTTATGAAACTCATTTGCATTCTATTTTTTTTTAAGAAATATTGTAAATGGAATAAAATACCTATCAAATTCTTCTGAGTTATATTTCTTATTTGAAGAAACTTTCCTTCTGGAAAGCATTTTCATATACAAAGGTAAAAAAAATGAAAATGAAAATTTCTTTATATATAAAAGTACGAAAACGGTAAAATAAATTGAATTTCAAAGAAAACGCATTTCTTTTGATTTTTGTAATTTAACAATTCATATGTCTTAGAAAAGTTGTTTGTTTGTATAGCTTTATCGATATTAATATAAATAAACAGCACTGTTTGCCTATATATCATACAATCAGTTTTAGATACAAATAAGTTATCTTGATTGATTGTTTACTCATTCACATAAAAAATAAAGCTGTAAAACTCTAAATAAGTACAAAGATCAAATTATAGTTTAGACTGAAATTTTAGAAATATTTAAATTATAAAACATAATTGCGAAAATTGAATAAAAAACAATTTTATTTTAAATGAAAATGATTTATTGTAACTAAATTTATAAATTGCGCTTTCAGTTATTAATTTAAAAATATTCATCTACTTGCCAGATACCAGTTGTTTTCATTTTATCAAATGTACCGCTATAGTAATGTTTAACATGTTAATCCATGCTTTAAAACTAATCATAATTTCTTTACTGAACATTTCATTTTATAAAAAAAAATGAAAAAAAAAAAAATATTTCATGAGGTAAATTTAATCATAAAAGTATTTTCAATTTTAAAAAATATTTTTTTAAAAGTAGGTTTTCATTTACAGTGACTTTCGATTAATTTCTATATGGATTAAAAAAAAAATTTTACTAACACAGTTAATTCGAATTATTTTAAATAAAATTTTACGCATTTATCAGCGCTAAAGCATTAAGATTTTTTTTTTCCTTTATAATTTGTATGCTGTGAAACCAAAAGTGTTTCTCACAGGTAACTTAAGATATTCTGATTTTGAAGCAAACTTATTCTATTTATGCGCAAAAGTCATAAAAATATCCTACAAAAAATCCTCGTAGGCTAACGTTAAAAATGATTGTCTACAGGTTAAAAGAATTGTTCTATTGGTATATTAGAAAAAATTATTTTTGCTGCTTAAGTCACTACTTCTAAAAACTAAACCTTGATATCGCTAAGAACTGAAAACAATAAAAAAAAAAGTTACATAATCGTCTTCTCTTCATATTCCTCCAACTCAATCGAGATAAAAATCCAATAAACATATAAGTAAATCTTAAATATTCTGAAGTATTTCGTTTTTTTTTTTTTTAATTTACTTTAAAAGACCAATATCAGCTTAAATTAACTAAATAGGGTAAATATTCTTGTTTTCGGAAAATTATTAGCAATATCATTAACTTATAATTGCTTTATGTAATAATTCCTTTTTTAAAACCTTCTTTTTACTTTTTGTTAATCTTTTTGTTAATCTTTTTAATTAATATTTTGTTAACAATACACCAATAGAAAGGCAAAAGGCAATAAATTAAATTTTCCATCAATGTTCCAGGAAAAAATGCTGTAAAAAACCCTTAATGAATGTTTTTAATCAAAGCATATCACATTTTATTTGTTCATTGACCTAAAACAAAAGTATAGCCTTGCTAAAAATTATTAGTATATAATAAGAGCAATTTAGTATCCCAGACATATTCTAAATTTTAACAGAATTGTTCTCGTTATATTACTTTTAAAGATATTTAATTATACTCAATATACCTTTTCTTAAAATGCATTTTCAGTTTATTTTTATAAAAAGAGTAAAATATTTTTGTTCGGGTGAAATTTCAATAGATTATTCATATTACCCTTCTTTTTCTAGACTTTTTTAAAATTCTATACTATATCTGTTTGGTATTATCAGTTAACGTCAAAAATATTCAGCCATAAAGATTTAAAAATATATGAGGAAAAGAAATAAAATAATTTTCTACTGTGCAGAATTATTGCAAGAGTCTGAAAATCCTAAAGTAAAAAAAAAAAAAGATCGATTCTACTATTTCTATCAAAACATATTTAAGAAAATATAATTATTGAATTTTTTAAAAAAAATTTAATTTGTTTTTTTATAATTTTTTAATCACATAGTCTAAAAACGCTTAACAAAATAGAATTTTTGGAATTAAAACGAAGTATCTTTTTATACGAGTTCAAGTTGAAAAAAGAAACTGGAATTAACTACTCATATGATAACCTCTGGAATAAAAAACAGCATTTTTAACAAAAATATTTTGAACACTGAATAAGTCTTAAAGAATTTCCTTTTCATACAAAATATAATTATTTAATAATAAAGATTCCTCAGGTGACGACTTATTTTCAGTTAACATAGAGAATTTCTGTAGCGTCTTCCATGTCTCAATGAATTTTGAATGAATCTCAAATTTTAAATAATATTCACATCAGCAAACGATTTTGTTCATTTTATCCATACACCTTCGGAGAAATTTTTTTGAAATACATTAATTTTTGCTATCAAAATATTTTTATTGCTAAAATATAACCTAAAACTATGAAAAACATATTTAATTATGTGCTTTTAATTCAAAAAAAAATTGGATTAGAAAACATGGTGAAAATAGAACATAAATTGATTATCATAATAACGCTCATAACTCAAAAGTAAGCAAAAATATCATTATTCTGTAAATTTTATCTTATTCATCAAAACAATTTTTGGGGTTGGTACTACTTTCATGATGAAAATCATAATATTACAATTTTTATTGTGTTTCGAGTCAAATGACAATGAAAAATCAAAAAAAAAAAAAAAAAATGAAAGTTATAACAGAACATAATTTATGCCTTTGTTACTAAAAACATATCAATTTCACAACCATGAAATTTATAGGGGTTCTTAAAAACTATATGAGGAAGATACTTGCTAAATTTAAAAGAATTTGATCCATAACTTTTTCTGATATCTACGTTGCCATATGTAAATATATCGAGAAAACTCCTTTTGTGAGAAAAATCAAAAACAAACTTTAAAATGCAAGTAAAAATTAGTTACCGAGTAAAATTCAAATCTTTATAACTTAGTTCTAAATAAGGTATAAGCAAAATTTAAGCACTACTAGAAAGAAAAATATTTAAATTTCAAACTGACATTAGAAAATCAAAAACTTTGACAAAAATAGCGTTTTAAAGGTGTATTTAAGCTGACAATATATATATATATATATATATATATACACAAATGTACTATGTGATCAAATTAATTTTAACAGTAATATTCACGACAGTGTAATTTGATTTCTTTGTTCTTTGAGGATATGTTCGAAATTTTCAACCGTGCTATTCGTCACTTTATATAATTTTCTTTATCTCAAGGAAATGGAATTTTTAAATAGTCAATATTCATCTCATCAAAACGTCATTTAAATATTTATAGTGTTTTCCAGGATGTTCGAAAAGAATTCGTAGTTAATCCTTTTTCAACTGTAATGGTTCACCAAAAGTCAATTATTATTTTCTTTTAATGAAATTATTTCTTGAACCACATGATAAGGGCATCGTGTGAAACAGATATGTGTGTGTTTTGTCAAAAATACTAAATTCAGTTAAGGTAATATATCGACACTCTAAGAAAGTTATTTTTTTTTTTTTAATTTTTTTCCTCGGGTTCTTTTAAAAAAAAAAAATTTCTGTGCTATTAATGTTTCAGTTATTTCACTAACTAGAGTAGCTAATTGTGTTTTGACAAAAAATGTTAAGTATTTTAGTTTTTCATTAACGTCGCACTAGAAGCAACACGAGGGTTATTGGTGACGGACCTCGTAATTTTGAACCTCTGTCAAGTGACGAGGACGACACCTGAACTGCCCCCCCCTCCTAACTTCCACGCCAACGGAAGGACTTTGGGCCCCGACAGATTTAACGTGCATCAGCCACGGCTACACGGCGATTCTTTAGCGGCCAAGAATCGGCCCGAAAACCGCTGGCCACGATTCTGAAGCCATGATCACTAGGCTACCGTGGCAACATGTTAATACTAAGACAATTCGACTTTAATATTTCCGTTAACTGAAATTTTACTACCAAAATAAAACTAAGTTTAATACGATTCTTATTTATAAAGAGAGATGAATATTGTTTTAGTATAATCTAGACAACTTTCAGTATAGAAATATTGAACCATCAATAATTCGAAATTCAGATAAATTTATTGCTGTTTATTATTAAATTATATTACATAATGTAAAGAATTTTTTTTAAAAATGTCACATCCGATATACGAGATTTTCTGAAGTTTCTTTTTTTTTAAACATTTTTTAACCTAATATTAACACAGAATATGTTTTTAGTACGATCTACTTAGAAAAGATATTACTTTATTGTTGTTGTATTCAATAATCAGCCATTTAAAAGAGTCCTGGCAAAAAACGAAAAATGGTTTTAACTCTAACCATACTAGATGTGGCAATTAAATAACGGGACTGCTCTGAAAAATATACTTCATTAAAAATTCATCACAAATAGCTCTATCACTCCTTTAGTTCAGCATTCCTCTCCCTTAACACCAACACCCCACTCCGAGAGTATTTTCCATTGTCCAAAACAACGCTGTTCTTCAGTAAATCTGCCATTTTTGTCTTGGTCTGTTTTACACATTGAAAACGTGTGTTCCTCCAACTTCCAACACAACTCGTAAGACCGACGAAAGCGCTCTGCGCCAAGCCGTAAGCCTACCAAGCAAGTACGGCTAGTCAATCTCCCGACTCACCGTCAACTTTCCCCCCCCACCACCACCACCACCTCTAAAAGCTGCTCCTAGACGAGAAAGGCCTGTTTTAAACAGAAGTGCCTCCAAAAATACCCTCTTTAACTTTTCTCAAGCATTTGCAATTTTTTTAAGTCCTAAATACCACTATTTTTTTTGTAACATCTTAGCAAACACAGAAACCAACGAAAAGCTAGCTCTCTAGGTCCATTACAATAGGACGTCAGAGCCCATCGCGGTTGACTGCTTGGAGCGAGATCTATTGAATGCGGAGATTGAGGCGATCATTTTTTTCTGAAAAAGTCTTGCGAATATTTTAGTCATTTTCAAACCTTCACGCAATTTTTTTTTTTTTTTACTGTCAATCAATGTTTGCCGTACCTATTATTATCCGAATGCTCAAACGTTGGTCTTTCCTCACAATACCATTAATTTTCTGGACGTTTTCTTCAGTTCTGATGTCACAGGTGAACCAGAATGTTCCTCAACTCCAACCTCCTCCTAGTCATAAAAAAAACCATTGGTGTTTTTCTAAAATTTGAATGCGTGGCATACAATTATCTTAAAAAACACTTTTTTAACAACTGAATTCATTCTGCTTGAGTTTCTAAGGAATTTATAACTAATACTCAACTCGATTTCAATAAGCTTGTCAGGAACACTGTACTCCGTCACAAAAACATTCTATTCAAGTAAGGATTAAAAGTAAACTAAATAAATACGATAAAATAAACTAGATAAGACAGAATAAAGAGCTATTTACATGAAAGTATCAAGGATCATCAATATTCCAACCCCATCCACTGCCAACAAAGATAACGGCCATAGCTTTTAGTTTAGTTTAGTTTTTATTAACGTCGCACTAGAAGCAACACGAGAGCTATTGGCGACGGACCTCGTAATGTTGAACCTCGGTCAAGTGACGAAGACGACACTTGAGTTGGCCTCCCTCTCTCCTAACTTCCACATCACGCCTATGCAAGGACTTTGGGCCCCGACAGATTCAACGTGCATCAGTCCCGGCTACAAGGCGGGTCTTTAGCGGCCAAGGATCGAACCATAACGGCCACATAGCATGCGTAATCTCATTACTTTATTACCATACTTTGTATAGTTACATGACGAATAAAAAGCCTTTAACCCCCCCCCCCATTTATGTATTCGAAATTAAAATATTTTGCATTCTTTCACTTAAAAATATACGTTAGAAAAAAAACCCAAATATAAATTGTGAGTAAAAAGGAAAGTGTGTGCTAAATGAAAGCGAGTGTTTATACCTAGTTTTGCTTAGTACTTACATTTTCTATTGGATTTCTGAACAAGTTATGGGAAGAAACTTTAAAAAAAAAATGAATGAAAAACACCTTTTCCTTACGTTTCGTAGATTCTCGGAAACTATTTTACACATTTAAGCAGTCATAAATCGTAAGTAAACATTGATATCTTGTAATCAAATGTCCTGATCTTTCAAAAACGTTTTCAGTAATTGTTAGGGTGTGAAATAATTAGAAATGTTACACGTTAAATCAAAATCAGCGTTGTAGAATACACTTGATGCTTCAAAGCTTAAAAAATTGTTCAAACTCAGGCAACCTCTACGTCATTCGAACGTTGTTCAAAATTTAGGAGGTTCCTCGCCTGAAGCAAATCAAGTAATTCCATTAACAAATTTATCACACACACAAACTAAATTTAAATTGAACACTCATTTTATCCAATATTTTCGTTTGCTATCCGTTTCCGCTAACATCAATTGATTTGTTTAATGGCATAAACACAAATCTATGTAAAGAAGAAAAAAGGCGTCCACATTAAATAAACCTAATTGATGAAATTTGTCAACACCGTGTTTTAATAATTATTACTATTTTTACTTTCAAAAAAGAAAAAAATTCAAAATTCGTAATTAGCGATTATATTTTAATGAAATGCATTTTAATCAAAAGTGACATTTTTTATGTAATAGGAGATAGTATTTTTCTACTTTTTTTACTCGCCATTTAAATTAGAAATAATTTCAGACGATATCTTAAAGTCTTAGTTATTGCTAAGAAATAACTTCAGACGATATCTTAAAGTCTTAGTTATTGCTAAGAAATAACCTGGATATATGGGTAAAATTTTTCCTTACGTAAATAGAATTGTGAAGTATAGATTTTATTTAAATAAAATAGTAAAATACATTTGATTTCTTTAGTTTCAGGAAGCCATACATTGAAGTTATCCTCAATACCACAAAGTTTTAATTATTATCTTCGGGAATCGTAAAGTATTAAATACTACTAAAATAATTAGGATATCATTTTAATTTTAATATATTATTCTTATAACTTCTCTATATAATCAACATCCGTAGTTATACATTACTCTCAGCATTTCTTAAACCTTTCGCAAGCTGTCATTGTAAAACTCAGCAGATTTTTTCGACTCAATCTTCTAGATACTGGGGGTTACTTCAACCTACGGTTTCCTGAAGCTATAAATTAGCTAATTACATAATTAATATAAACATATGTACGTAAGGATCAATTAATTGACAGCATAAATTTTATCCAGATATCTCAGTTATTTCTTAATATTAGTTAAAATTTACGAAAACCCATCGTACATAACAGTCGAACGGCGATGCCAATTTATTTGTGTTCTAATCAGAATGATCATTTTTTCTTTTCGTAAATCATTTTAGGATATCCCAAACAGTCCAAAATGCATTTCTTGTATTTATCAGATTGCTTGTTAATCAAATTATAATTGAAACTCCTAATTTTGCTTAGTCGTATCTACTTAAATGACGTTGAGTTCGGCAAAATCCTTATTATTCAAAATGATGACGAATTTTCTTTCAATTTATTTAAATTCCAAAAGAATCGTTATTGCTGTTAAGTGCTAACAGTACGAATAAGTAAGTAATAAGTAAGAAATTTTACTGTAATTGTTAATAATTTTTAAACAGTTTTGAGTTTTAGAAATTGTGTTAATTTAAATTTTAATGTTTTTTCATCCATGTTAATTCGGTTTTGTAGCGAATGTATAATAATAATCTAGTTTTCCTTGATAGCGATAAATTTTCTGCGACAGGATAGGTTTAATTCTTGTGGATCAATGTAAAAGTAAAATGTGTCCAAAACCCATATATACAGTATGTATAAAAAAAAGTTTGATTCAAAAGTAATGCATCCATGGACATATTTTTTTTTTTTGTTTCTCATGCGACCTTTACAACTCTTGTTATACCTAAAAGCTACGTATGTCCACTTAGTGTTGTATTGCATTATTTACTTTACAACATCGTCTTTTACCATTTCTACACATTTGAGTCAACGTGTGACTTGTTGGACACATCCATCAGAGAGTAATTCTGATGGTTGTTGCTGACAGCAGGCTTTAATGGCAACTTTTACTTCATTCTCAGAAGGGAAGTAATGCCCCTTAAGGTATTCTTTCATCTTTGAGAAGAGGTAAAATTTTCAAGGTCAGGTCAAAGACGCCTCTCTATTTTAACGCCAATCTCCTGTAGATTCCCATCTTCTACAGTTCTCAGCACAGCATGGATACTTGGAAAGAAGAAAACAAATAAATTTCCTATAGAAGAGAAAAGTATAGCTTTCAGGTATAGAAAAAGAAGTTTGAAAATCAGGCAAAAATAAATATATATATATATATAGGACTACATAAAGGCAACAATTTTCAATCAAACATCCTTAATCTCTTTATCTATCTATATATATATATGCATGCAAAATTCTATTTGCTAAGTAGAATTTCTTAAATAAGCTAACTTAAATTTAGAATATTTCTTTTATAAATTTAGAATATTTTTTCTAATCTAACTTAATTTTAGAATATTTTTTTAAAATAGGTATTACTTTTTAGTGTATTATTTGGCATTTATTAATATCCTTTTTTCAAAGTTTTTGCATTTTTTGATGGATTTGAATCCCAAATTACAATAATAATACGAATTTTTTTTCACAAATTGATTCTAAAGTTGATTCTTTTATTTTCATTTGAGAGTCTGAACAAACGCAGAAAAATACGCACGCACGCACGCACACACACACGCGCACACACGCACACGCACGCACACACACACACAAGTGGGATCTTTGTTTCTTTGATGTTTTCATGGTTTGGGTCGGACTCATCAGATGAAGTCGAGGATCGGCTTTGGATCGGTTGTTGGGAAAGGTTGATGTGTTGTGGTTGGGTTCAAGATCCAAGATCAAAAGTCACTGAAAACTTTGAAAAGGATATTAATAAATGCCAAATAATACAAAAAGTAATACCTATTTACAAAAAATATTCTAAAATTAAGTTAGATTAGAAAAAATATTCTAGAATTTATAAAAAATATTCTAAATTTAAGTTAACTTATTTAAGAAATTCTTAGCAAATAAATTTTGCATGCACATATATATATATAGATAGATAAAGAGATTAAAGGATGTTTTGATTGAAAATTGTTGCCTTTATGAGTCCTATATATATATATATTTATTTTGCCTGATTTTCAAAACTTCTTTTCTATACCTAGAAAACTATACTTTTCTCTTCTATAGGAAGTTGTTGTTTTTCTTCTTTCAAGTATCCATGCTGTGCTGAGAACTGTAGAGATGGGAATCTACAGGAGATTGGCGTTAAAATAGAGGAGGCGTCTTTTGACCTGGCCTTGAAAATTTTGCTTCTCAAAGATGAAAGAATACCTTAAGGGGCATTACTTCCCTTCTGAGAATGAAGTAAAGTTGCCATTAAAGCCTGCTGTCAGCAACAATACATCAAAATTCTCTGATGGATGTAACAAGTCACACGTTGACTCAAATGTGTGAAATGGTAAAAGACGATGTTGTAAAAGTAAATGCAATACAACACTAAGTGGACATACGTAGCTTTTAGGTATAACAAGAGTTGTAAAGGTCGCATGAAACAAAAAAAAAAATATGTCCATGGATGCATTACTTTTTTGAATCAAACTTTTTTTTTTATATACTGTATATATGGGTTTTTTGGACACATTTTACTTACGGTGATCCACAAAATTAAACCTATCCTGTCGCAGAAAATTTAGCTATCAAAGGAAAACTAGATTATTGTGCCATTCGCTACAAATTAACATGGATGAAAAAACATTAAAATTTAAATTAACACAATTTCTAAAAAACTCAAAACTGTTTAAAATTATTAACAATTACAGTAAATTTCTTGCCACTTACTTGACCGTACTGTGGCACTTAACAGCAATAACGATTCTTTTGGAATTTAAATAAATTGAAGAAAATTCGTCATCATTTGATCAAGTTTGCCGAACTCAACGTCATTTAGAAGATACGACTAAGCAAAATTAAGGGTTTCAATTATAATTTGATTAACAAGCAATCTGATAAATACAAAAATGCATTTTGGACTTTGGGATATCCTAAAATGATTTACGAAAAGAAAAATGATCATTCTGATTAGAACACAAATAAGAATTAGCATCGCCGTTCGACTGTGTGATGGGTTTCGTAAATTTTAACTAATATTAGAAATAACTGAGATATCTGGATAAAATTTATGCTGTCAATTAATTGATCCTTGCGGCCTGTTTATATTAATTGTAATTGGCTAATTTATAGCTTCAGGAAACCGTAGGTTAAGTAACCCCCCAGTATCTAGAAGATTGAGTCGAAAAAAAATCTGCTGAGTTTTGACAGCTTGCGAAGGTTTGAAATGCTGAGAGTAATGTATAACTGGATGTTGATTATATAGAGAAGTTATAAGAATAATATATTAAAATTAAAATACCTAATTATTTTAGTAGTATTTAATACTTTACGATTCGAAGATAATAATTAAAACTTTGTGGTAGTGAGATAACTTCAATGGCTACCTGAAACTAAAGAAATCAAATGTATTTTACTATTTTATTTAAATAAAATCTATACTTCCTGTTAATTCTATTTACGTAAAGGAAAGAATTTTACCTATATCAGGTTATTTCTTGGCAATAACTAAGACTTCAGATATCGTCTGAAGTTGTTTCTTGTAATAACTAAGACTTTAAGATATCTGAAATTATTTTCTAATTTAAATGTGAGTAAAAAAGTAGAAAAATACTATACTCCTATTACATAAAAAAAATGTCGCAGCTTTTGAGTTAAAAATGCATTTCATTAAAAATAATCCGCTAATTACGAATTTTGAATTTTTTTCTTTTTTTTGAAAGTAAAAATAGTAATAATTATTAAAACACAGTGTTGACAAATTTCATCGATAGGTTTATTTAATGTGGACGCCTTTTCTTCTTTACATAGATTTGTGTTTATACCGTATAAACAAATCAATTGATGTTAGCGGAAACGGATATGAAAATATTGGATAAAATGAGTGTTCAATTTAAATTTGGTTTGTGTGTGTGATAAATTTGTTAATGGAATTACTTGATTTGCTTCAGGCAGGAACTATAATTTTTTGAACAACGTTCGAATGACAATAGAGGTTGCCTGAAGGTTTGAACAATTTTTTTAAGCTTTTGAAGCATCAAGTGTATTCTACAACGCTGATTTTGATTTAACGTGTAACATTTCTAATTATTTCACACTAACAATTACTGAAAACGTTTTGAAAGATGGGACATTTGATTACAAGATATCAATGTTTACTTACGATTTATATTTAAATGTATAAAATAGTTTCCGAGAATCTACGAAACGTAAGGGAAAAGGTGTTTTCATTCATTTTTTTTTAAGTTTCTTCCATAACTTGATCAATAGAAAATGTAAAGTACTAAACAAAACTAAGAGTATAAACACTCGCTTTCATTTAGCACACACTTTCCTTTTTTTACTCACAATTTATGTTGGGTTTTTTTTTCCTACTTGTGTATTTTTAAGTGAAAGAAAGAATTAAAATATTTTAATTTCGAATACATATAAATGGGGATTCACTTTATTCGTCATGTAACTATACAAAGTATGGTAATAAAGTAATGAGATTACACGCATGCTATGTAGTTATGGTTCGATTGGCCGCTAAAGACCCATGTAGCCGGGACTGATGCACGTTGATCTAGAAATAAGACCCAAAGTCATAC
>BMAW01103442.1:401350-475061 GCA_019974015.1 Nephila pilipes
AACCAATCTTAAAGTAATACAGTCTGGCTCTAAATTTCGCGGAAAATTAAAAGAAAAAAAAGAATAAAACAGACATTTGTCGAAATTGGTATTTTCTGCTGTCCTATCCCATAACGAATCAGTTTACCATTTATTCTTCAGATATGAATACATTATTCTTTTTTCTCAACTAATTTTGTAAAGGAATTATTTTTCTTTTAGGTCCGATTACCGAAAGTCTGCAGAGTGATATTGCATATTTCTTCGACACATTCGACAAATCTAAAGCACTGAAAGAAAAACAATTATTGAGGTAAGTCGGTAATTTTATTTTAAGGGTTTGTAAAGTAATTTAACCAAATCTAAGAATATTTTATTCCAATTCATGCAGTGTTTTGTTTATATTTTTTTAAAAAATGCTAAAACTCTTGTAATTACCTGTAAATGTGCTTACTGCGTTTAGCATATTTCACTCTCCATAAATAACATATTTATAAGAATTAACCAATCCTAACATAATACAGTCAAATTCCGTTTACACGCAGTGGTCGGTGTCCATTCATTTATCTCACGGTTTTGTGGGATAAGTGAACCACGAGTTAAAGTATTTATGTAAATTTCACTAAAAATAAAAAATAATAATAATAAAACAGACATTTATTAAGGTTGATGTTTTCCGTGATCCTAGCTCCTTTTCTAGCCATTCATTTATCATTATCACTTTTATCAACAAACTGACAGGGTTTATATTCATTTTTTAACCATTCATATGAGGTAGAAACAAGGATATTCAGTTCTCTTGCAAGTTCTACTTGTACAACCCCTTTCCGAATTCTTTCTATAACATTAAATTCTTCCTCGATCATATAAGAATTCGTTTCCTTTCACAATCCTTCGACATTATTTTTAATTATCGTGGAAATCCTTTATACAAGAAGAAAACTTTATATCTCTTAAGATTTCACCAATACAAAATGGTTGAGTTTAAGCTAATCTCATTGACCGGGAAGATCTCGAAAAAATTATCTCTTACAAAAAAATAATCTTGACTGGAATATTTCCCCCTAGAAACTATGATTCTTATATATATAAAATTTAAAAAAAAAAAAAAAAAAAAAGTTAAAAAAACAAAAAAAAAAAAGAAAAAATTAAAAAAAAAAAAAAAAAAAAAGGTATCCATGCCTACTCCTAACAGGAAATCTTGACATAATCCTAACAAAAGATTAATCCGAATTTCAATATAATAATAATTATATATAACGCCACAATATATAAGAGTAATATCATAAGCAATCACTAATCGGACGAACCATAATAAAACCGCGTGTAAAAGAGACTCGCGTGTTACTGAACCGTGACTTAAAGGGGTCAGACTGGTTTTTTTTTTTTTTTTTTTTTTCTTCAATAAAATAAGGTGTTGAATTATTTATAATTATTAGTATACTTGGTGGTGAAATTTCCAATTACATTTTTTCTAAAAAGTTCAACATTAAAACCAATTTATACCCGTTTATAAAAAATTTCGATTATATAGCTTTGAATTGCTTATAACTTTATGATAGGTACTGAATAACAATTGAATTTTTTATGATAGGTGTTAAATTGCAATTTAATTTTATGATAAGCATACATTATAATTCTATGTCAAGCATTGAATTGCACTACAAGTTTACGATAGGTATTGAAATGCATTGTAAATTTAAGATAGGTATTGAAATGTATTATAAATTTATGATAAATATTAAAAATTAAAATATAAAATTTTAAAATATATAGGCATAAAATTATATTGTAATGTTATGAAAGCCATTGAAGTGAATTTTAATATTATAACGGTCTCTGAATTTCATTATAATTTTATGATAGGCATTGAATTACATTATAATTTTATAAAAGGAGTTAAACTGCGCTTTAATTTTATAGAAAACTTTTAATTGCATTATAAGTTTATGTGATAGGAATTGAAATGCTTTATAATTTTATGATAAACATTAAGTTGCATTAAAATTTTATAAAAAAACACTGAATTGTATTATAATTTTATGAAAGTTATTGAATTTAACTATTTTTTGATGACTCACTCAGAACTGTATTATGTTATTATAATAGGAATTGAAATCTTTTATATCTTTTAAACATCAAGTGGGCGTAGAAATTTTTAAAGTATTTTGTTTCAATGTGCGGATTTTGAAATAATGAATTAGTTTCGTCACCTTTATCTCAATCTGCTTACCTTGAAATTTATTTATCTATAAGAAATAAAATTTCCATAGAATTATAAGTAATTAATATAATGTGTTCTAAGGTAAAAAAATAAATCTATTAAAAGGCTAACCATTAATTAAAATTTTTGATTATAATTTAATGATAGTTTCTAGGTACAGAATACTTCTAAGTTCTTCCTGGAACGTCTCATTTTATATGAATAAATTTTCATCATCACCAGACGATTTTTTTTAAAAATAAAGATCATCAAAAATTTGCTTTCAAATCTTTTCAATGAACTTATTGAATAGATATAATACCCTATAAATTGTGTCTCTCATATTTAATATAACTTGATTCACATTCAATTTAACACTAATTAACTAATGCCTGTAAAAAAAATGTATATTTCTTCAGATTTGTCCAAGCTTGCAAGGTCTTTCTCAACCGTGTGAGGAAAGAAAATGAAGCAACCCATAGTAGTAATATTCTTTCATTGGTCAATTTTCCCTTTTCTAAAAATAACTTTAATTAACTTATTAAAATGACTCCATGCGTGTGTGCCATGCGATTCCCAAAAAGTTGCCGCCATAATTTTTTTGGCTGATGAAATCGTCTTTAATAAAGCGAATTTCTTGGAAGCAACCTAGTATTTTATTGTTGCTTCGTTTCCGGTGTATAATTGCGACGTTAGGCTATTCGCGGGTTTCTGTTTACTAACTTCGGAGCTTTTTGTAATTTGAATTGCATACATTTATAACTCCTTGCCAACCAAGTGAATAGGTAAATTAGAGGAAAATAAGAAGTGCAGCGAATTGAATTAAGGGTAATGAAAAATAAGCGAAACAGAAAAGAAAGTTAAAAGAAGGGGAGAAAAAGGGTAACGACAAACTCATAGGTATTGTTGATCGGAATGAATCATCGTAATTAATCCTTATAATAGAAGTGAGCCTGATCCGAAGAAATTCGAGATAAAAAAAACCAACGTTTTTTAAAACAACGTTTCTAAATGGTGGCAAAGTTTAATACAAAAAAATATTGAACTATTAGTTAAGACTTTGTAAAAAACCTCTTATCTCTCTCGTCTTTAAGATCACTCTCTCTGCACAGTTCAATATATCTTCCATAGGTGGCGCCAGGTTACTACACAAATTACGTTATTAAAAAAATTATTGAAATATTGTTAAAACTTGTAAAAATGTCTAATTATTGCATTGTTAGGCGAGTAAGAACGATTCCCTAAGTTTCAGAGCTCTAGCTTAATGGGAAGTTGGTTAAATTAACGATCGAAAATTTGATGACACACACACACCAAGTGAAATAAAAGGAGTTGAACCTGCTATAATCGAGAAATGTTTGAATCGGAATGAGGGATTTGGTAAGCTAACACTTTATTATTAGAATATAAACTAGGATAAACTGAGAAGAGGATTCGAGAGCGATTTTGCATATTCTTTTATAGATGATAAAAGTGTGTTGTCCTTCTCTTATGTATCATCAATTAGAGTTTTAAATTTATTGACTGTTTAATTAGACTTTAAGATGACTATGGGGTTAAATAATGAAGGAAATATGTCACATAATCATGAATCAAAATCTTTTCGATAGTGAAAACTCGACGCACAATGATGACGATAAAGCGTAGCGGCAACAATCAAATTTTAATCAGGCAATATATATAAATGAATTCCAAATCAAAAGTAAACTATAAATATTGTCAGATTTGTTTTGGCGTTCCTTAACAGAGGGCAACACATAATGATAAATCCAACTTGCCTTAGCAACGCCATCTCTCATCCGACGCAGGTACTTTTTTAACTACCCTCGTATGTTACCTCTTGATTTTATAAGTAATGACTATGTTTTGCAACTGTTAATAAGCGTGCTATATTTTAGCGGTTAAAGATCCAAGTTTTACAGCCATCTACATTTTTTTTTATAGTTTTAAAGTATTTGGTAATTGTTCCACAAATGATTTCGGGGTTTTCACAAATTGATTATTGGTATGGTAATCAGTGACAAAAACAGAATAGTTAAAAGAAAATTTCTTTATTAAAATTTAAGTATAAAAGAACATTCATTTATATTCTATTGGCTATGTAATGAAACTGTTCAAAAGTTTTCAACACAGTGTGAAATGAGGTGGATTCATTATTTGTGTTAAGAGTCTTCGAGATGTGCAATAAATAATCAGTCAATAAATCTAATAAATTTTATTATGTCTTAGAATGGTCAAAAATCAAAATGTATTATAAATGTAAGGCGTTTACCTTATAGCATCCAAAGCTAAAGATTATAAAAGATAATTATGCTTATCTTAATAGCTTAGTTTAGTTTAGTTTTTATTAACGTCGCACTAGAAACTACACGAGGGCTATTGGCGAAGGACCTCGTAATTTTGAACCTCGGTCAAGTGACGAGGAGGACACTTGTGCTTATATTAATAACAGCATATAGTAAAGAAGCATAAACTGGATCCCAGCCGAATAAATTTTGGTAACTATATCCGAATCAGGTACATACTCTTAGAAAATTACTCACACTTTTTCACGCCTATATAGTGTACTCGACAATTTCGTAACTTCCTCTGTCTCCTATTATCTTTAATCTCACTAATACCTCCAATCTCCCTGAGCTTCTAGTTTCCCTAATACATCAAATTTCTCTATCTTATTTACTATATTTCTTATATAGTAATGCCATTAGTCATAGTCCATTCACAAGGCAAGGTTCAAATAACATAATAAAGTAGCCCAAAAGTTAGTTAAAAGATTAAACACGAGAGAACCCTTCACAGGTAGACTTTATGCAACTATTTTTTCTGGTTAGCTAAGAATATGTCACTGTATTAACTTAGTGTATAGTTACAAAACCATAAATTGAAATGTAAATTTATCTCCAGTAACAAAGGCTCCCGCATCAAGTTAAAATCTAATCTTACTTTTTTTTTTTCAGTTTTCAGACCAATGATATGTAATCAAGATTATGTTCACATTTCTTAGATCTTTCTTCGAATGAAAACAAAACACCCTTTTGTATTCTTCTCATGAATTCGAGCAATTTTATTTTATTTTCCATTAATTTTCCTTTCAAACATATCTTCTAGTTCTTATTACTAAATGATCAATACTTCTTTGTAATATATTACTCAGTTAACTAAGATACTTTTAAAGCTCAAAAACAATTCATTTGGCCAATCAGAAGATTTCATCCGTTTGGTAAAAGAGTTATGCCCTTTTACGAGCGTCATGGTAATTTGTATAAATACCATTTTTGAAAAATATTTTGTCTCAAGTGGCAAAGAGCTGAAGTAGCCTTTGGATAACATCTGCTTCAGTTTGGGATTTTTTTTCCTTCACATAATTGCGCTGAAATAGAAAAACAGGTGATACTCGGAAGGTACCAGTTTTGGAGTGTATGGTAGATACTACAGAGTTTCCAAGCCTAGCTCCACAATTTTTGAACAAGTCTCCAAAGCATCATGTGACCTAGTATTATCGTGATGCAGCATGATGTGCTTCCAATTGAAAATCATTGGCCTTATCTCTGAGTGCTGTGCTTAAATCATCCATTTGTTGACAGTATCTCTCTAAATTGAGCTTTTCGTTAAATTTCAAAAGCTCACTATGTATTAATCTTGGATGCTGAACCATTTACACAGCATTCTCTTATTCAGACTTAGACTTGGGTTAGAGTTGGAAGGGGCTGGCTGTTCGGGATCACAGTATGCTCTTTTCCCTGCAATGTTTTCTCAGATATTCCACTTTTCATCACTAGTTATCATCTGGTACAAAAAGAGTTCATTAAATTCTTACTAATAGTTCACACTCTCCCTGTATATATATTATATATCTTGTTCAAATTTTCAATCGTTAATAAAATACTTTTTATTCATCCACTCAAGTTCAAATACATTTTTTTAAACTTGTAATGGATGACACTTGATGTTAATACAGTTTTTTTTAAATATTAATTCATTAATTAGATTTAATTGGCGAAAATGCAGTTTAGCCCAACCACTTGGCGCGATTTCAAAAATTGACAAACTTGGCGATTTTTTTTTCCTGAACGTTAGGACCAGGGTAGCCACATTTGGCTAAATACCCCCGAATAATTCCTGTCGCCAAGGGTAGTTGGGCTAAACTGCATTCCAACCATTTAATTAAGAAACAAGTCAATGCTTATACTGTGTCTTTAGTCTAGCAATGGCAAAGTTGGTAGAGCGTCAAAGTAGAATCTCCATGACTTCGGATCGAATTTCGTCGAAATATAATTTTTTTCTTTGATTTTCAAACAATTAATTTTAGTTTCATATGGTAGAAAAAAATTTCTCTTATATAAGATATTTAGCAGGATATAAGTTTAGGAATAAATACCGTCAATGAAGAAGAGTGTAAATCGCTGGGAAAAAAAATATTTTGCCACTTAATATTGTGATTCTGTCATATGTATATATATATTTATATTAATTGTTATAACTTAATAAAAAGTAACTAAAATAAAAAAATTTCTTTGTTGGCCTAATAAGGAATTGACTTAATTTTTTTTTTTATATTACTTGTTTTTGTATCTAGCAAACAGAGAAGTGTGCATTGACAAAATGATTAAACAAACTTTTCTCACTTTTCTCTTGAGGCTCTCCCATGTGGAATATTTACTAACCAATCCTAGTTGCGACGGAAATGATTTTGTACAATAAACAGTATTAAATATATGAAAAATGTATTATTTTTATTCACTTCACTAACAGACAGAACTTTCCGGTAGACCTAGTAATATTTCTAATAAATTTCCTGTTAAAATACATACAATGTTTCATCTATAATCCTAATCGATAAAATTTTTATTTATTGATATAGATAATAGTCTTAGTTAGAATTTTGAATTCATTTCTTATGAAAAGTTATATATTTATTTTTCACTTTAAAAATTCGGCCTCTCATATTTTGTTAAAATAAAAACTACACCCATTAACTTTTATCTAAATCAGGACAGGAATTCCATGCCGTTATTGAGCAATAGTAAAGTTATTACTCAGGTGAGAAGAAAATTTAGAATGAAATGACAGATTTTATCATCTCACCTGCTATGACTCGGAAATAAAAATTTCAGTTAGTTTTTTGAAGAAAAAAAAAAAAAAGAGCATTCGTACCGTCTGACCTGAAATTAGATTTTTCTGCCGACATTTAACCGTGAGTCGTTACATTTAAGAGCTATAATAAAAGTTTCCCTCTTTTTACATCAAAAGTTTATGAGACGAAAACGTATACTATTTACTAACATGTTTTAACTCATTTTTGATGGTTTGTTTATATTTTAATACTTGATTTTCAGTATCTGACTGCACATTTTATCGCGATCAAAATGAACTTAGTTTAGTTTATAATATACAAATGCTAACTTGTTTCTGATTAACTACAATACGACTAACATAACAAGCGAATTTAGATTAACTACACTGCAAAAGAATATGAAGCAATTATACTTATTCCGCTTAACCAATAAATAAGAATTGTCTTCATATAAAAATATTCCTCTCTATACTTATTTAAAAACAGTTCAATTAACTATAAAGAATACCTTGTTTATTCCGTAATTTAATTTTACAAATTGTTACTAAATAGCAGGGTGTCATTTTTCTCTTAGATATATATAATCTGATTGATTACTAAGAAAATTAAAAACGTCCATTTTGCGAATTCACAAAGGACATTCAGTAATTCAAAACTAAAGCTTTTCAATGATAAAACTTTAAAATAATTTCATGCATTTTAGAAAATTCTTAAAAAAAATATCCTTAAAAAATTAAAAAAATATCAATCTTTTGCAAGTTCATTAAGGAAAGTTATTAGAAACTGGAGCATTTCAAAGGTAAAACTTCTTAAAACTAAAACTGTAAATGAATTTGTGAATCTTTTGATTTATCGATGATCCCTTCCGATTGCAAAGAATTTTTTAGCCACCCAAGGGGCTATTGTCTTATTTGGATCACTTTTAGCATACCAGATCACTTTTCAATTTTTTATCGTTTGCTTCAATTTTAATTACATTTAGCTTAGATGCATTCAGTTTAATAGTTTATCGTTAGCTTTAATTTTAATTACATGTAGCTGATACAGTATTCAATTTAATAATTTATCTTTTTCTTTAATTTTAATATTGGAAAAGTTTACTATTGTCCATTTCTGGATATTTCATCGTTTACTTTAAATCTTATGTTTAATTAAATTATTTAATGGTAATTATAAAATAAATAGCATATCTTCTGTTCTTAGCAAAACTTTGCAATTTTTTTTTTTTTTTTTTTTTTTTTTTTTTTTTTTTCTGATTTTTACTATTTATAAAAACACTCGTTTATGAAAATGTTGTAATTCATTTTCCAAGCACGTATGTAGCCACGGTAATCATGGTCGCGAACTCACGGCCGGCGGTTTTCATCTAGTCGTGGGTTCGTAGTTCCAGCCATGTATAGGACAGGGCTGATGCACGTTAAATCTGTCGAGATTCAACAAAGTCCTCCCTTGGAGTGGTGTGGAAGTTGGGAGAGAGAGGTGCCATCTCAGGTGTCGTCCTCGTCACTTGACCTAGGTTCAAAATTACGAAGTCGTCGGAAATAGAACTCGTGTTGCTTCTAGTGCGAAGTTAATAGAACCAATCATTCGATCAATATACTGCACTAGATGATATTTATAAAATGTATGTTATTATTACTACTATTTGTAAATAAATTGTAAATTAAGCATAATTTACTTTCACAGATGGTGAAATTAAGAATTCTTGCATATTACTTTCCTTTATTTCAGTGAAGGTAAAATACTAAAAATTGTCTGACATAATTCAAGAGTTTACTTACTGTAATGAATTGGCAATAATTTTAAGCTTCTGTGTTTATAAATCACTGCGCTTATAAATTCTGTTTTTTGAAAACCTAAATAAACCCGAATAGAAATGTCCAAAGGTAGGAAGAGTTATGTACAAAAAAAAATGGCTTTCTAGTGCTCTCTGCTGTTTTTCATCCCAAGTTTACCTTTATTATTTTAAAAGTGATGAAGCTTGAGTTAAGTATACTTTCCACGGCTTTTATACGATACACTTCATTGTTAAAAATTTATGAAGTTAGTGATAAATATACTTCCCAAACCTTTAGAAAGTATTAAACATATTACTTCATGATAATGCAGTGATAATCCATATCACTTTAATAATAAAAATAAAATTGGGAAATCTGTGCAATTTCTTAAAATTATCTGGCTTTGTATCTTCATTCGAAAATTAATATATACATGAATATTAGAATAAAATTAATTGGCTGGTTTGAGTCATATATACACGTAGCTGTATGTTACAAGTTCTCACTAATATTAGAATAAAATTCATTGGTTTGTAATTAAAAACATTTTCTCTTCCGAAGATAATAAATGTCAATAATGTTATGCCAGTCTATAAAGTAAATAAATACATAAAGTATATCAAAAAAATTAAAACCATCAAATATTAAAAATGAAATTTCCCTCGAATTTTACATTTCTCATTTTATAATTGTTGTTGTCAATTGTTACATAATAAAATATATTTTCACATGTTAGAGGAATGATAAAGTGATTATTTCCTATCCCCGAGTAAATATTTTTTTAAAAAAAAAGTTAGAAAATCAAATTTCTCTATAGAATTTCCTAAAACTTCTCAAATATATAATTATTTTTTATTATTATCCATTTAATGGCAAAAGTAAAAATGTGTTCACTCATGAATGCATTTAAATTAGAAACAATTGAATTATTAATCCGAAATAATTATATTTATATTACACATATTTGAATTTTTTTATTGAATTATTATATTCATGCAAATGTTAATCTAGTTTGATTTTAAAATATATAATTGTATATATGTTTTTTTTTCCAGACGAGTTTGCCCAATTATAATGAGAGACGGAAGCTCCAATGCTGAATAGTTCTATTTGTGACTAACTGATAAAAAGAATCCAGCATGTCTATTGAAAATGCTCTTGATAAAATCAAATATCTGATACATAGACTTAATCAGGATATAAATAAATCATTAACTCAGTGGGATGAGGGATATTCTGATTTGAACATTACCTCAAAAGCAAATCCGATACTCGATGAAAAGCTAATTGAAAATTGGCTCCATAAATATACCCAGAAATTATCTGGAAATGATGTATTAAAAAATACTGTTATAATTTTCTTTTATGTACTTATTATGCTTGTGTCATTATTTGGAAATTCAATCGTTTGCAAAATAATTTTTGGTAAATCAAGTAAAAAATCTTCAACAAATGTGTACATTGGAAATCTTTCCATATCGGATCTCATGATGACAGTTGTCAATATACCTTTGCAATTAACACAGATTCTTCCACGAAACTGGCCTCTGGGTTTGATGCTGTGCAAATGCTTGCCCTTTTTTGGAGCAATGTCTGTAAGTGTTTCCACCTTAACTATGGCATTCATTGCTTTAGATAGATATCAAGTTATAGCACATCCCATGAAACCCAGATTAAGTTATAAAGCTACGATTCGCAAAGTAATACTTATATGGATAATGGCATTTATTTTATCCTGCCCATACCCCCTGATGAGCGATGTTATCAGTAATGCTTCCAATGGTTACGCGACCCGCTGCACAATTGTTTACCCTCCTCCTAGTATCCGATTTCGACAAATTTTCACGGTAATTGCATTGCTTTTGCAATTTGTTGTCCCTTTGGCTGTCAGTGGAATAACATATGTAAAAACATGTTATATTATTTGGGAAAGGCAATCTATTGGAGAGGTAACACAGGATCAGGTGCAACAGCACCGAGAGAAAAAATGGAAAACTATAAAAATGCTCGTTATAGTTCTCATCGCTTTTACTGTATGTTGGTTGCCACTTAATGTATATCATACTTATCAAGATAGCAGAGGAAAAGTAGGCTTAAGGAAGCACAACACCACTATATGGATCGTATGCCACTGGTTTGCCATGAGCAGTGTGTGCTGTAATCCTTTTATATATTGCTGGTTGAACGAAAAGTTTCGTAATGCTGCTAAAATTTACCTAAGATGGATCTTAACTTTTGGAAGAAGGAAACCTTTGGAATCAATTCGATGTTCGTTCGTGCGAGAGAATTCAGTGTTAACGCTTTCAAAAATCAAGAATCCTTCTTTGAAAAATTCATCATTTAGCACCAACACGAAGGAATCTTCAACCAGTTCTCCAGAACGCGAAAAAGGAAACTCGTATCAGACGACAAGTGAAAGCGAAGATTCGATTCGTTTGAGTAAAATTGTCGTTGAAGCAGTAGTAGAAAATTATGCTTCTAATCAAAAATATTCTTCTGAGAGCTCCCCAATACCCCCGATTTAAATCTTAGTTTAAGAAAATAAATGCGTGTGTGTATTGAGTACTGCTTCTGTAATTTAAAATTTATTTCCTACATTAAGCCAGCGATTAAAGCATAGATATCTTTTTATTAAAAAACTCTTTGTAGTTTTAGACTTTCCTTATTATTCCTCCATAAACATATATATCTTAAAGTCTAATTAAGTAGTCAGTAACTTCATTAGTCCTAGGAAAGAGACAATACATTTTTTTTAACTATCTGCTTAGAATATATAGACTAGGTCGCTCTTTCTCGAATCCTTCTAAACCTACTTTAATATTAGCTTATAAATAAACAATATAGTCTTAGCTTACCAAATCACTCGCGCCGAGTGAAACTCTTCTAGATTATAGTAGATTTGACTCTTATTATTCTAATCAGGAGTCACTTCCAAAAGTTTTACTACAAATGATTAACTACAATAATTCATTTCAATTTACAAACATCCATCTGCTTGTCATTATTATCTGTCTCATTTCTCTTTGTTTTCAATTCTATTTTGCTTATATATCAACAACCATCAGCTGTATTAATTAAATCCCTAATTCAATTCAATATATATTTTTTATGTTTTTCTAATTTACCTCATTACGTTTCATATGGTTGTCAAAGTAGTGCAATTACAATTACAAAAAGCCCCTGATGCTGGTGATGAATAGCCTAATATCACATCTTCATCAGTTTTCAAATTAAGTCAAGAAAATTTAATTTGTTCTTGAAAACTCCTGTAGAATTGAAGAACATCTTAACATAAATAAAGAATAATATTTTGAGGAATAACATGCAGTTTTACTTGATTTACTATTTTCATTATATGTATCTTACTTTTGTTTTATTTGTCTTTCATGTATGTTTGGAGATTTCAGTGCTTTGCTCTACTTGTCAAATAAATTATATCAGTAAGAAAATATTTGTCTTTTTCTTTTGTATTGTAAAAGTATACTTCTTTGTGAAATACATACATATTTTTTAAACACAGGATGAGAATTACATAATTTTTTAACGAATAAGATCACATTGAATAGATTTTCTCATAAAGTATATCTTAAAATGCAATTTTGTTTTTAATCTGACAATGAAAAATATTATACAATGGAAGTGCCTTTCAAATAAAGAAACTACAATACAATTTAATGGAAAAAAGAGCTGTATCTTAAGCATAGAAAGTGCGTAAATAGACCTTTCAAGAAGACAGAATCAAAACATGCATTCATGGCACATAAAATTTTTAATTGTAGCTCACAATCAAATAACATCATTTCTATTGTGAATCAAAAATTAACAAAAATATTTTCAGAAAATGAATATAGTTTGTATTATCTAAATAACAAGTGGTCTTATAACTGATGTCTTCTATGTACATTGGAACCGCGGTAGTCAAGTGGTCATGGTCACGGACTTGCGGCCGGCTGTTTTCGTCTAGTCGTAGGTTCAAGACCTGATGCTACAAAACATAGCCTTATTGTCGGGGTTGATGCACATTAAATCTATCGGGGCGTTGAAATTTGGAAAGGGAGGTGCCAGCTCAGGTGTCGTCCTCGTCACTTGATTGAGGTTCAAGATTACGAGGTCCATCGCCAATAGCCTTCATGTTGCTTTTAGTGCAGCGTTAATAAAAAAAATGTATGCCTACTGGTGGAAATTGAAATTGTTACAACCACGTGGATTTGTTGGAATTTCGTGAAGCACTACAAATATGTATTGGGTCATGTCCTGGAGAAATGACCTAAAATGAAATGAATCAAATTATATTTATTGTTAAAATATATAAATATTTATATTAAGTATGCTCGACATGAGCACGAATACATTCATGTACACTTGCAAGCGCTGAATCAATAAATGTTTGAATGTCTTAATTTGTCAATTTAAATTGTCTATTAATAAAAAAAATTGAAACTAAACTAAAATCATTCAAGGGTTAAAAAAATATTGCCATAATTTAAGACATACAAGATATTGTAATATAAAAAAGACATAAATTTAACTTAAATACAACATAAAAGAATTCAAGAAATTATATTATGCAATGTAATTCAATGATTACAATTATACAATATAATGCCATCAATTCAGAATAAAAACAAAACCATTAATTAAAAAATACAACTTAGTTAAATAAACGCAGCTTTACTAAAATAATAAAGCAAATTTCAAAAGAAAAGAATGAAGAAAATTTGAAAATACTGATAATGAAAATTTAAATACTTTGAGGACCCAGACTCTGAACTCAGGAAGTGTGTTTAAACCAGTTTCACAGATCCAACCATCACTGCTTCAATATTTACATTATCCTTAATGATATAGACGAAGGACAATTGAAAATCCCGAAAACCGAACTGTAACTCAATCACAGAAAAAAGAGAAAATAAAGAGACATATTACACATTTAAACCATAATAAATAAAATTAAATAATAGAAATAATCTTTACTTATTTATTGTAACTTAAAAAAGTTACAAAACTTTTAATTCCAAAAAGCAAATTTGATGTTCAAAACACCATTCTAGTATGGCGTGATATAACGATGTTTCTTAATCACCAAACAATATATTGATTAATTGATAGACTTCACAAAACTAAGGAAATTAAAAAAATATACTTATCCTGTATCAAATTTAAATATTATTTAAGAAAACCTATATCAAGAATATAAAATTAAATATTAATAATTGTTGGAGCAAATAAACTTTATATAAATAGTAGAATAAATAAAATTTACAAAATTGTAAAAGAGACATTTCTGAAAATATGTTACGCCATCTAGTGGCTAAGTTAAAAAATAAATACTTTTTAGAAATACTAACAAAACCAATTTTATAATTACAAAAATATTATAGATGAATACTATCTCTAAAAATATGCAAAAAATAAATAAATAAATGTGTACCAAAAAATGTAAAACACACACACGTATATATAAAACATTTTTAATGTTTATTAATAAACTTTATAAGATAATAGGGTAATTTGCTTTAATGCAGCTTATGATAAACTTTTTCTTCTAATTATTGTTAGTTTATTACAATGCATTTAAATATTATTTCAAACAAAACTTCTAATAATGTTTCTAACAATAGAAATATGTAAATAGCTGCATCAGATAGATATCTTATTAACAGAAAATTTAAGACTGAGTTTCTTACCATAAATATTGCTCATGATTCCATTACCTATTTTTTTTCAATTGTATGTCTAAATATTCTGTTTCATATTTGGTATTATTAGTTTGAATTAAATTTAAACATGTAGGATAAAACGATACGATAGGTCTACCTTCAAAAGGTTTATTGTAATTCAAAACAAGCAGATCATCAATATAATATTATACACATACACACGCATACATATATATATACATATACAGTGGGGCTATGGCTATAAAATAACGAAACTGTTGTAAGACATTTTGTTTCGATTTCATACATATTTAATTATTATCACCATCAATGCACACCCCTCTTCTTTCCCTGCAACATTCTATGCGAATCTTCCATTCTTCGGAACAGTGCTGGAAGTCTTCTTTCAGCTCGTTCAGGACGCATACCGCTTTCTCTGTCAATGGGCGCAATCTTGTTCCTTTTAATTCAGATTTCACCTTAGGAAACAGATAGAAGTCAGATGGTATAAGGTCCGGCGAATAAGGGGGATGGTCTAACACTGGGATGCTGTACTTGGCATAGAAAATCTCTTGAAAGACAATGCGGAATGACTTGCCCTTCCCCAATTCTGGTTTTTTCCCCTTATTCTTTCAGAGTTCAGCAAGAACGTGAAAGTAATAATGTTGATTAATATTTGATCTTCAGGAACCCAGTGAAAATACACAATCCCGAGAATATAGAAAAAAAAAAATCCTCACATTGCCTTGAATTTTGATTTGCTCATTCGAGAATTTTTGGCTGTCGTTGAAGGGGCGCTCTTCCACTGCATGGATTGGCGATTCTTTTCAAGGTCCTAAGTAAAAATCCACAATTCGTCCTACGTTAGTTTCCTTTCCAATAAGTTTGCGTTTAAAGTGTCAGAGTAAACATTTTTGCTAGCTTCTTGTTGTTCAAACGTGTAAATTTTAGGCACCATTTTGGCACACACTTTTTGCATGTTAAAATTGTTACGTAAAATTTGCCGTACGGATTCGTTATCAATTCCTACAGTCTCAGCAATAGCCCGAATATTGAACCGACGGTCAGATCGAAACAAACTACTGATTTTTTCGATATAGTCATCCGTTTTCGACGTGGATGAATACTTAACCAGACGTGAATCATCTTCCCGGGCATCTTGAAAACGCTTAAACCGCTCAAAACATGTGTACGCGATAAACATTAATTGCCATACACTTCTCTCAATAAATTATAAGTTTGTGTTGCGGTTTTTTTTTTTTTTTTTTTCAAGTCTCATGTGAAATTTCACAACAATTCGTTACTCACTTATCATTATTTCGGCGAAATACAAAAAATAACTCTAATGCGAACGAAGGCCATAGGTATACAGATTTGTTTTTTAAAGCGAGAGGCACTGCAATCGAAAGAGAATGTTTCACGCTAAACAACTGTTCGTCACTGATAATTGGTGCGTGCGTACTTCTTTTGCAGCAGCGTCAGTCTCGTTATTTAATAGCCACACCTTTGCAACAAAATTATTTCTTTCAATATAATTATGTTAGTAAGAGAGTTACTAGATATTCACCAAACTATTGGTGGGTCCACCTTGAAAAATATCCCTAGTTTGTTTAAATTTTTTATCTAATATAGTTAATATATATAAATTTTCTCTAAGTATTAACTAATGATTTAAATTTATTGTAAGAAAGGAATTCATTAATATTATAATCTTTATTAATAATTAATGTAAATATATACTTTGCACATTGTTGAGACTTAGGTAGAATATAAGAAACTGTATTAATTAAATCAAATTTTAGTTTACATATTTTATTCTATGTAACTATGGTGTGTCTTTATACATGATATGAAAAATAGAAACATGGCTCGCATGAATCTCATGTGAGCCCACCCTTGGAATATGATATAGTTGGATCAGGATTAATTACATAAGATATTCGAAGAAAACAGGTCTGAATACATGATCAAAACATATTCCAGACAGCCTTAATTACTGGGAGGCCGTTAACTGAACATTTTTTCGGAGGAAAATGTCTGAGTTGACATTCAAATTCGAATGTGACCAGGACTGTAAATGGCATATCGTTGTTATGGCGTTATCAACTCTATTTTTTCGAGAAATAACAGCCCCACAGAAGAAAAAAAAAAAAACTGCAAAAATTAAGGCGTTTAAGAGAATATTCAGTAAAAAATGTTTAACACAAAACTGAAGGGACTGATATATTTTTTGGTTAAAAAAACTTTAAGTTCAAAAGCGAAGCCATCTAAGTTAAACATATGAAGAGTATTCATATTATTATGGTGTAATAACTGTGAAATATTTAAAAATATAAATTAACTAAAACTAAGAAAAGTTACATTTCATGACACAACACGCTGAAAAGATTAAAATCTTAAAAGGTCTTACCTATAAAAACAAAAGTACCAGGCTGTAAAAATTTAAAAAAAAGGTGTTGAAAATCTAAGTATGTAGAATAATAAAGAAAGAGTATAATAAAATAAAAATTCCCAATAAATTTCAAATATTTCCATACATGAACTTTCGTAACTTGCGTTAAGATATAAAAAAAATTATTAAATACACATTACATGGGAATTCTTAGTTAAATTAAAGAAGCTAGATTTCTAAAGAAGCAAAGCTCTCGTATATATCACACGCTTTACAAATTATCTTTTATAAAGCTGCCTTTGTTCACTACCGTTTCTCTCAATCTATAAAGAAATTAACTAACAAATTTCAAATAAAATTGTTTCTGTGTGATTAGGTAAAATATTTTTGAGCACTATTTGTTCAATATATTGCTCTCATGTAATTTTTTCTGTTTATACCGTTACTTTAATCATATTTTTTATATAAAATCTTTTCGACCAGTATTTACATATAAACTTTACGTACAGCTTACCCCATTGCATAGATTGCGAGCCCCTTACCGGAATTTTATGGTAACAAAGACTAATACTGCATTGAGAATTTATTTTCCTACTAGTTTTCGGGTAAACTTTATGCAATAGAAGTTTCAATTTGAATTGGGTTTTCATCACACACACATAACTACTTTTCAGTAAAAAAGGAGACCTATCTAAATATATATTTAAAACTTTTTCGTTACTTATTTTCGATTTCATACGAATACCTGCTGCTGAAAATGAATTTATTTCTCTTATTAATATTAACTAAGAAAAAAAACTGACTTTTTCTTATAGTTTAAAAATACCTTTTTTAATTAGGCAACTTTGTCTTTTCATACGATTGATACGTTCCTATAAGAACTAATTAAAAAAGCGTTCAAAAAAAGAAACATTTGTATATTAAAAAAGATGCATTTCATGTTATACAAAAAATATGTAAGACGAAATAAACAATTGGTATAAAATAAGGAACATTATTTTTTTCAAAGCACCTTGTAAAAAAGTGAGAAAAACTAAACCGTATAAGTTTCTCGATTTGTTTATTTACATTTATACATTTAACATGGCATTATGCATGTATTTAATATTTAACAATTACGCATTTAACATTTTTATGTACAATTAACATAAACATCAAATTCATACATAATCTAATAAATAATTAAAATAGAATTAGGAATACGCATACATATTCTCTCAAAAAAGAATAAAAACTTTAAATTAAAAATATTAGAAATAGTATTAAATAATTAATCACCGCTATATATGCTTGTTGGTATAACAAACTCTTTCGTTTCCGGCAAGATGGATAAAAAAAATATCGCTGTCTTCATTGTAAAGTTTACCACATCCGCTAAGCTTGAATTGAATGAAGATTTCAGTTTTTCGCCCGGTAATAACGTTTTAAGTTGATTTTAGAAGATAAACTGTTCCCCAAAATATTTTGCAGCGTATTGACTTTTTGATCAGAAAATCCTTGTGTGTTTTTAAAGAGTGCTAACATGTCGTTTTGACAAAATGGCACTAACGAAAATGTTTGGGTATTAAATAAAGGATACAATGTGTTAATATCACACATACAGAAGATTGACAATATAATATATTATGATAATATTAATTACATTTAGTTTGCTTAAGGTATATTTGCATTGCCAAGATATATTCGATTTAAAATTATTTCCTCATCTGCTTTTATTTTAATATACGAAAAGAATATTATTGCCTTCTATACTAATTTATTGTTTGCTCTTATCTTAATATTTAATTTCATATTGGATTATTATGACAGAATCGACTGTTTTTATTCTTTTTGTTGATAACATTGACTACATTTTTGTACTTTAGAACGTTTTGCTTATGAAAATAAAAATGCATAAGCAATTTGAAGAAGATATGTTCTTTTTTTGATAGTAATTGCTTCTGAGGAGCCTGGGGCTTGAAAGTACGCTTACTTTGCGCTAATTAATATTCATTTTGAATGTTTCTACTTTATCGAGAACTCAGAAAAAAAAGTTAGCATATGCTAAAAAATCAACAACGATATTTTTTTAAGATACTTATAAAATTCGTAGTAAATAGTTAAAAACAAATCTTCAGATTTAGTTGGAATTTTAGGCGCTTTCAACGTTTAGATAAATATTCCAACGTTTTGCCCTAATTACATTCAACTACGCTTAAGAAAATTATTGTGACAAACTGAGAAGCTGTTCTAAATCGTTAAAGGGTAAATCAATCGTCAAAAAAAGAAAGATGGCTTTTTCTTGGAATATTACTTCAAAACTGTGTAAAAAGCGACCGCATCAAAAAGTGTGAATTGCATTAAGAATTAATTAGCTACAACACGGTGGTGATCAACATTTTTTAATGCAAATAGTTCACTCATAATTTGCTTCAAAAGTATGCGTGAAAATTCGACAATAAATTGTTTTTGCGATTAAAAAAAAATTATTCATACGAATCAAAAAGTACCCATGTTAAGAATGGGGAATAGTATTGGGTAACTCACAAGTAATGTTATGGTCCATTGATCTTTTTTGCTTTTTCACATCCCGATAAATCATAGTTCATATTCGCCTTCTTTGAAGTAGATTCACGGGAAACAATCCAATGTTTTGATTATTGCCTGGTTTCTGGTGTATAATGATAAATCCAAGTTTATATATCAACGGGAACAACTCTACGTGAAATGACGCGGCATTAATAAAATTTTGATTCGACAACAAATGGTTACCAAATCAAAACTGACCTAGAATCAGTGTCAAATTTGTTTTGGTGCCATTTACAGATGACAGCTCACAATGGTAACACCATCTTGCCTTAGTAATACCCTGTTATCAGAAACAGTTATTTTCTGAGCCACCTTCGTACATGCATAATAACATTCAAATCAGAAGTTTTCAACCGTTTTGCTTCCGTGGGTCACATTAGATGAAGAACTGTTTGGAGCCGCACAAAATAAATCTAACTCCAAAATACTAACAATAGCTCATGAGCAAAGAAGAAAAGTTAAATGTGTATAGTTAACATATTTAAATAATTGAAACAAAATACCATTATTTTTGTATTATAAAGGCTGCAACATATAATTAGACTGGCATTGTCTTATACATCTGATATGACATTGCACGTATATATAAAATTTTATTATAAATTATAAGAATGAAAATAGTTAGAAATTATCGAATTTATGTGACATTTTACAGTGAATTTTAGAAATTAATGCTTCAACATCTGGTTTGATTGAAGTGTCTGCAATTCGAAGTGAATTCTCGGAGTATTCATCCTTCCTAAGCCTGGGGGCCGCGGTAGCCTAGTGGTCAAGGTTGTGGACTAGCAGTCGGCGGTTTTCGTTCAGTCGCGGGTTCGATCCTTGGCCGCCAAAGATCCGCCGTGTAGCTGGGGCTGATGCACGTTAAATCTGTTCAGGGTCCAATGTCCTCCCGTTGGCGTGGTGTGGATGTTAGGAGAGGGGGGTGCCAGCTCAGGTGTCGTCCTCGTCACTTGATCGTGGTTCAAAATTACGAGGTCCGTCGCCAATAGCCCTCTAATAATACTAATAATAATACTAATACTAATAATAATTTTACAATAAAGCATTTAATTACCAAAGGCTGTCCTCAGGGTTCGGTACTTGCACCCGCTCTGTGGAACTTATATTTTAATTCTATTTTGAATATAAATTGCGAAAACTTTTTAGTTCAAGCTTTCGCGGATGACCTGGCGGTTATTTCCACAGGAAATTCGAGAAGAGACCTAGAGTATAATTCTAATATTTTAATCGATCTTATTGCTGAACACCTGGAACGGCTAAGGCTGGAAATCTCCATTGAGAAAACCGCCTCGGTTGTGTTTAGAAGCCCGTCAATCCACAACAAGGGAGTTCGTGGTGGCAGCGTCTTTAGTCGAGCCCCAATTTTTAAACTGAAGAATTCCTTCATAAAAATTTGTAAATTTTATAAATATTTAGGAATTCTAATTGACTGCCGGCTCTCCTGGAGTCCCCACATTAATTATCTTAAAGAAAAAATTTATAATCTCTCACTAAATTTTAATAGAGTATCCTTCAATGATTTTAATTTCAAAAATTATAAACTGTGGTACTCATGCGTTATAGAACCTATTATTGTCTATGGTGCGGGGGTTTGGGGTGGTGACCTAAACTCCTCGCAAATTACTAAGCTAAACTCTATTCAGAGAATTTACCTTTTAAAAATTACCAAGGCCTATAGGACCTCTTCCACTTCTGCTTTGCAGGTGATTGCTGGCGTTCCCCCTATTCATCTGACCATAAAATTTCATTTTCTTAAGTATCAAATTTGGAGGCGGCATAATCCAAACTTTTTTCACCTAATTAATAATATTCCATTTGATTCAAATACCTCATTGAGAACTGTTCGTCCTGAAAAACGAATTCTTTTTCTTAACAAATTTTCGGGACCCTCCGAGTGGGAGATTTACACCGACGGATCAAGGATCGGGTCCGAAACTGGGTTCGCCGTGTGTGTCTTCCACCGGGGTGTTCTAAACAGAGTCTACATGTTCAAACTGAATTTTTATAATTCAGTTTTTCAGGCCGAGCTTTCAGCAATCGGATTTGCCGTTTTGTGGGCCGTCTCTCATAACTTTAAAGTTTCTGTTTACTCCGACAGTTTATCCTCTATATTGCTACTACAGAGTACTAGAAATAAATCGGCTTTTATCAATACCATTAAAGAAAAAATAACAACTTATTCTGATTTTTACAACTTACACTGGGTTCGGGCCCACGTCGGAGATTATTGTAACGAAATTGCCGATTTCTTTGCAAAGCTCGCTATCACTTATGGTGAGAAAATGATTGTCCCTGCCCCTCAGTCTCATATAGTTATGACCTTAAAAAATAAGCTTCTTTCTGACTGGGAGGTCTGGTGGTCAACTTGTAATACTGGTATTCGGGTTCAGTCATATATTCCTAGACCAAATTTGAGTTTTTATACAAATTCTAGTTTTATTACCCGCTTCTTAACCGGTCATGGTCCCTTCATTTCTTATTTAAATCGTTTTAATTTAAAAAGTACAAATTTATGTCTCTGTGGCTCTGTTGGAGATGCTGACCACTACGTTTTCTCTTGCCCTTTTACCAGAGAGTTTCATTTAAAATGTCCTGTTATTGAAGCGAAACCTATTTGGCTGAGGTCCGTGTGTGAAAATCCCTACTTACATTCTAAGCTTAAATCCTGTATACTTACGGCTCGTAAAATTACCCAACAAATTTATTAATTTTTTCAAACTTTTATTACATTTCTCAATATTTTTATCATCTCTTACCATGTAGCTATAATTGTATGTCTTGTATATATGTTCCCACCTTTGCCTAATACTTAATTTTTGTTTACGAGTTTGTGGACGTTTTTGTATTGTGCTATTTAACCTGTTGTGTATCTTATTTCTGTGAGAAAATTTCAACTGTTTCTTGTGTTTCTGTCATGTATATTTTTTGTTGTGCAAATACCTTGTACATTTTGTTTAACCTTTATTTCAAAATTATGTAAATCTTATGTTATTTTGTCAATAAATGCTGAGTGCGGGGGGTGATTGTTTCCCGGGGGTCCGGTTTGCAGCTCTAAACCCTTTGGGTGAGCTCGGTCCCCTTGGGTACTCTGCCAATAGCCCTCGTGTTGCTTCTAGTGTAACGTTAATAAAAACTAAACTTCCTGATTCTAATTTTACTTTAAGACTGCTTCTCTCTTGAAAATAGCTATTCACAAATGTACATGTTTCTGAGCAATAATGACATGAATAACGAATTATTATGCGGGTAGGGATATTTGCCTTTGGGCAGGTATGATTTATAAAATTACAACAAAGCATTCTATGAAATTTCACTTTAAGTTCGATGTCTGACTGCAATTTTATGCTCTCTATTTGAAAATTTGCAGGCAGCATATCTATTTCGACTGTAAATGGAGAGGCAAAAATAAAAATCAAAACATTTGTTTATTTTTTCGAAAATCTTGAAATTTATTTCAAATTCTTGTATCAAGAGAGTGGACTTGAAAAGAAGCAATTTAGTACAAGATCTATTGAATTAGTTTTATGGAGTTACATTTTCTTGTGCAATAGATATTCATACTTCTTTCGCTCCGCATTTCCTTCTTGAGCATATTGATACGTGTTCTGAGTCACATGCGACCCGTGGGTTGGACACCACTATTCTAAATATTTTTTTAAACTGAATATAAAGTTTGAAAAGTTTCTACGTATATCATGAAAATGTAATTTAAAGAGATTTTTAGCAGGAATATGAGAAGCAAATTTGTGTATATTTAGAAAATATACCCTCTTCAAACATTTTAAGGTTTTTCGCGATATTTTCCAATTACGGGAAACAGTTCATTATTCATTTATTCTTTGATTTTGATAGATAATTTATAATTTTGAATTTAAACACTCTGATAAAAGAAATTCAACATATTCAGTCTCACTTGACAAAATGCTGTGTAATATTCTTGGCTTCATTTATTCAGTCGAGTCATAAATAGCTTCTGTTCTCATATCAGGCATTTATTTTGCTTTCATTAAATAACAAAATTATATTAATTTATAATGTATTCCCCACTATTATGCATGACCTTTTCACATCTTTCAGGGCAGCTTATCAATTTCTTCCCTTTAAAATAATGTTGATTTTGAACTGGAAGAAATTTTCGATAGAGCTTGACTATCTTGCTCTTCAGAATGGAATGTTTTTCCCTTTAAAATGTCTTATAAGGAATAAAAAATGTAGTATTCTGATGGACAATATTCGAGGAGTAAGAGATTATGGTAAATCTGGCTATCGAAGCTTAAGAATCTTGTCTTTAGTCACTAAACGAATGACGCATTTGCGACTGACAAGTGCAGGCCGTTTTTCATGGGGTTTCTTTTTATTGCTTTGCTACTGATGTAGTAAAGTATCCGTTACATTTGATATCAACAACTCGTGATGAAATATACCTTGGCAAAATCACACCATTTACTCACACACACAAAATTTCCATGAATGTTTGCTTTCTGATCTAGTTAAGGATGGTTGATGCTTATCAAGCTATTGTCTTTTGCAGACGATATTGTCATAAGTAACTCATTTATCATCACATATTATAATCCTGCCCAAGAAATGCTCGTTTTTACTCGTGAGAACATTTGCGGTGATTAACATACTATCTTCTTTATTCTGTTCATTGATATAGCGAGGTACCCATATTCCTAGCTTGTTGACTTTCCTTAATTTCTCCAGGTGACGGCAAGCAGTTGATTGCAATGTATTCAGTATTTTTGCTATATCTGTTGTTGACTGGTGAGGATTTTGCGACAATATTGCTTTTAAAGGATGTCGTCCAGATTGGGAGGACGCCCCCCCCCCTCCCCATAGTTCGTCTTTTAAGCTTGTATCTCCAAAACGGAATCTAGCAAAGCAATTTTTAACTTCCCGATCTTGTCCTTCGCCGTATACACTGCATATTTTTTCAGCAGTCGCCTTAGCAATATTGCCTTATTTAAATTTCCAAAGTATCACATGGCGAATATGATACTTATCACTTTCTTTTCTATGGGTTAGGAATGAGCAATTTCTCATCTAATAACATAGAAGGCGATGGAACGCCTAAGGAGTGGTAAAGCAATGTGATTGGTGTAGCGGGTTTTTCCATGGAATAGATGTTAATATTAAATAAAATATGGAAGCACCACCAGTCCAGTCATTATTTGAACTGTTAAGACAAAAACATATGACCTTATCCAAATCTCAAACTGACCCACCACAGTTATTTATCTTTTGTTCGTTTCGCTTAAGCAACAACAGTTTAATATAGCGTGCACCACTCAAAACAGATGTCAGATGACTAACTGATTCTTTATCTTTTTAATTAAAGTTAAAACTCGTTTTTCTCGGTGATTCATAGATACAAACAACAGATTCTATCTAGCTGTATTGAAAGTTATTTGTTACTCGACCTAATACTATCTACAGAAGGAAATCTAATAGCATTTAATCTTATATCTTCAAAATAGAACAATAATCTCAAATATTAAGATTATAATAAGTTTGTGCCGAGTAAGTGAGAGGAAAATTTAGAAGTAAAAGTTTAAAAAATATTATTTCACCTGTTGCGACTGAGAAATAAATATTTCATTATTAGTTTACTAATGTCTATGCGCCTGATGACCTAGAAATTAAAATAGACATTTTAACAGATGCTTTAGCGCATTACATTTATCTTTCAGAGCAGGAAATGTTTTTTCGTCCATAAAGAGGTCGGTATAAAAGAATCCATGCAATGTTTACTAACACATTATTATACTTTTTTTCACTGTTGTTAAACTGCTTTTCAAAGATCAAAAGCCTTATGACACTTATTCAGAATTCGATTTCTAATAACTGGCACATGGTGGGACAAATACCACTAATCATATTAAAATAATATAATTTTTAGTGTTTTGTAATAGAATGTTTTTTGTTTATATACATATGTCTTAGGTTTTTTTTTTTTTTTTTAACTATGTATGGAAAACAGAAATTCTTAAACTAGCACTGTTGTCCAGTTCCCAAATACGGACTATTTCCCTCCTATTTTCCAATACAGCTTACCGCATCACTTGAGTTTCTTGACGGATATTGGTCTAAAACTGAGCAAGGTCTTAAGGGTTATCAGCAAAAATACAATCTTTTTTTTAGGTACCAACAGAAAAAAAAAATTGGTTCTGTGAGGTCAGGAGAACGTGAGAACTTTCAAGCTCGCGAGAATTCTAAGTTCTCAAGAACGACGTCTGTCCATGTTCCTGGTTATTCAGAAATGCTTTCCTCAACATGACAGAGATTAAAGTGGCTGCAAATCAATCGGAATCTTCTAGTTCTTAGAGTATCTTTGACAGTTTCTTGTGTCATCAAACGCTAACCAATGGCAATATCATTAGCCAATCAAGAAGTATTTTTACTAGTTTCAATTTAAATTACTTTGTTCATAAGTATGTATGTCATTTCAGAACAAAATTTGTGCTCGAATTTTAACCCTCTTCCAATCATCCAAACGAGTTGAAATTTTTACACACGTATAACTCTGGTAACTATGCAGTACAATGATATGCTCAGGCAGTGACGCGATTAAAAGGGCCTGGGAGCTTGGGCTTTGCACTTAACAGCGTCCAATTGAATTGAAATTTTGTACGCACGTATAGCTCACGTAATTGCTTTTTCAGTCTTAAATTTCAGACTAAGGAGATTCTATATGTACATGTATATATACTCTATATATATGCTCTCCTGTATATATATTTCAATTTAAACGTTTTATTAAAAGATGAGCGGGTAAGAGATATAAAAATATTTTTAAATGTAAAATAATACTTAATTTATAAAATATTGAGGCATTAATGCTTTTTCGATCTCATAGTTATATAAGTAAATAGCTATGGTACTTAATTTATCGATAATTACCTAGGCATCTGAATTTAGATCCTCGTGATTTTATAAATCAAAAATTATTTTAATTTTTTCAAATTACTTAAATACCTTTTGGTTCATGTTTAAGTAAAAACTTGATTTAAAAGTGTTTTTCTACTTACATTTTAAATTAAATTAGTCAGATATGCTCACGGTGTAAGAGTAAAGCAATCCGTATTTGCATAAAGGCAATGCATTCTTTTTTACACATTGCTCAATAATTGTCTGTATTTTTTCCCGATTAATGTCCAAAAACACTTGATTTCCAGATTTTTATAACGGGCGGGCGCCCCCCCAAAAAAAAAATTTAATTTTCAAAGAAGTTATTCACACTTTAGTAGTAAAGTAACTTTTAATACCTTCCTTTCCTTCTAATACAGAAGAACCTCGATAACTCGTTAATATTCGGAACTACGTCAACAAAACTTTAGTTGCGGTGAAAAATTGCTTACGATACTACATTGTCTGAACGCAAAACGCAATAAAACAACTTAAAGCACTTTTCTATCTCTCACTATGTAAGTAAATGTCTTGTTTATAAATATCACACTCGATTCACTTATTATAAAGATGATTTTCTGCAAATATGTTTTATTTCATTTCAATCTGTACCAATCTCCGATTACCGCCGTTTATCGAAATCCCAGACCGGTTCCAATTAATCTGATTTAACGAAGTTTAATCTGGAAAACATCGTTCAGCTCTAATGGAAACGAACATTTTGTCAAACATATTTCAAAAGCCTTCCTGATTATTACAATATGACAAATACGCTAAGTCGGGTATCATCCTCGTCACAATACTTTAATGAAACAATACTTAAATGAAACAATACTTAAATGTGACAATACTTTAATGTAACAATACTTTAATGAAATCGATGAACTAATAATTTTGATAATTTAATTTACATACTCGCAAAACAGGATGTTTTTTACTCTAATTCGTGTTGTAACTAAATAAAATCAGAAAATGAGTGGATGATGCTGAATTTTGCGAATCAGAAGGAACAATTAATTTAAAATTGTAATTTGCTTTGAAGATTGCTTAAAGTTTAAGCCTTAAAGAATAGATCGGATGGATGAATTGCAACATATTTCTATATTTGTATAGGAATATATATCATTACTCTTCTGTTTCAAATTTTTCTTTTAAATGAGTTAATGATCGTGAATTTGTTTTTAGATTAAGTTTTACAATACCAAAGTAATGTGTTTCTTATCTCAGTATTAATAACTGGAAACTCGAGATAATTCCAAATTGTCCATAGTTCTTTTTTTTTTTTTTTTTTTTTGAGAAATAAATAAAGGCCTGTTCTATTTTGAATTAGAAATGGACCATAAGTTTTATTCATAATTAACCTATATTAAATTTTTTCCAAGCATATTTTTCATTTTCAGAATCTTGTTTCAGTAATCAAATTGTAATTTTGTTTATCGCCTCTCATAACCGCATTTTTAGGAATTTGGAACAATCAACTGGCGACTGGGCAGCGAGGCAACCCTAAGGCCTGAATCCTGAATTCTGTGAAGACACATGAAGAAATGTGGGTATTTTACATTTTGCGTTGAGCAATTTGAAAGGAAAGTGTAACTTCATTATGATTTGCAGGAGGCAGGTAGAGAAAGGATCCGGAGTACTTGATAGAGGGAATGGTAAATCGACACTATCATGGCTGCCCTATTCCAGAAATTTTAATCTTGATTTAAAAGTAAGGATTCAGTGCTTAAAATAAAAAATTTAGTAGATTTGGAACGTTCTGGGAAGAAATGCATTTAGAATTCAGCTTCGAGATCATTATTATTGCTCATCAGGTTTAGGATTAAGAGAGTGCTTTTGAGAATTTTCATTATTTACTGTAGCAATCTTTGAGAAGTTGCTTAAAATTTTAAGGTGTTTTTCAAAGATACTGACAATTTTAAGGAGATGATTAACCATTTCTGAAAGATTAGAGACCTAATTTTCAGTTTGATCCTGGTTTGTTTTTCTGCTGAGAGAGACTTCAGAATATGCTTATGCATCGGCGTTTCTGGGTTTCTTCATTGGTTTCACAGAAAGGCTTACCTCGTGGCGCCCTCTCGGGACTCTGAGAGTCATGAATTTCAGAGTTTTCTGAAAACGGGTTTCCCTTGGATGATTTTCTTAGAGGCTAAAAGTTATTCAAGATATTTATTTGCCTTTAGAGAACTTTTTGTTGGTTTCGGGAAAGACGGGCATTTCAGATAAAAGCCCGTGTTCTTTACAATTAACACAAAAAGGATTATTTACTCTTTCTGTAATGTGGCAGTCTAGTTCGTAGGGGGGGGGGGTTCATATTTCCCCATCCGGGTTCGTGGTTGACTGAACAAGTTATACTTGAAACATTTATAGTGACGCTGTTTCTTCTGTCGGATTCTATGGGTACAGACTTGAAACAAAGATTATTAATTTTGTAGATTTCTTTGACATCTATTGACCTTGGAGGATTATTATAAAAATAGGAAGTGATTTCTTAGCATATCTATTGATGAGCTAGACTATTTTAGAGACATTAAAACCCGAGCTCTTTGAATTCATCTTCAACTTCTTCTATTTTTGTGCAAATCGGAAGTCATTTAATTAATAATTTCACTTGTCGTTTAATTTGTGGTTTGGCGGTATAAAATTCGTGAGCTGTTTGAGAAGAAGTGTGAAGTGTACAGAGTTTCCTGCATTCGTCTTCTTGATTTAAGTGTAATTTAATGAATTGTCCCGATAGTATAGTACGAACATGAGCAAAATTCTCATTAATTATTTTTTGTTGATCCCTTTAGTTAATGCCTGTTTTGAGCATAATAGGTTGGGGGGGAGGAATTTATTTTCTGGAATGATAAGAGTGGTAATTTCTGGTTCGTTATCTTTATTCCCCGTTTCTTCAGTATCGAAAAGGGGTTAGAATATACTTTCAATCGGAATTTCTTAGTAAGTTTTTGGGATGGGTGGGTCGGCAGTTAATTTAATCGGGGTGTGGAACATCCTGCAGTCAATTACTATTTTCTTGGGTCTTTTATTTTTATGTTTTTTATGGGTAACTGTAGATAGTGGATTTAAATTTTGAAAAGGAATTTTTTGGAAGGTTGGCGAACCGTCGGTAGTATTTGAGGGGAATTATCTAGATGGTGCAGCGAGCAGCCATAATTATCGCAGGTAATGGAGCCGAATTCACCCACCAATCCCAGGACTCTTGCTTTTACTTGCATCAATCTGTCCGCGAAAACTAGGTATTAGGTATTCCGGAAATGTGTCTCCCGTCTGTTAATTACGCCTTTCGCTAAACAGATTTTCTGAGTTCCTTCTATTCATCTTTCGCAGACTGAAGGTGGTGTGGTATCTGCTCCGAGGACTGGTAAGGTCCTAATAGCAATAATAAGGTACAGCACTACAAAGTGCTGCTTGGGAAATACTGTGGAAAATTGAATCATCCTGATCGGAGGAGCGGAGCATGTTACCTTTCCTTCAGCATCCTTTCAGGGAATAAACCAGAATTTGGCTAAACTACTTATAAACTTTAAATCCTGTACATTAGGCGAGTTAAATCTTATTAAATTATCCCTTATTTGTAAGATTCAATAATTTTTTGTAATGAATTGGTAGAGTTCTATGACAAGAACGGTTCTAAAACGATTCAGTTTAACAAAAACCCATACACAGCTAAAGCGATTATTCTGGATCTCTCTCTCTCTCTCTATCTCTATCTCCCTCTCTCTTTGTCTGATTGTTCATTAGCGTCGCTTTAGAAGCAACGCAAGAGCTATTGGTGACAGACTTCGTAATTTTGACCTTCTGTCCAGTGACGAAAACGACACTTGATATGGCATCCCCCTCTCCAAACTTCCACACCACGCAAAGAAATGACATTGAGCTTCGATAGATTTAACGAGCATCAGTTTATCTGCATGATGTTCTTATGGTATCAGAACTCAAACCCACGACAAGACGAAACATTTTTGGCCATGATCACTAGACTACAATGGCCACTTACGCAACATAGAGCTTCTCACGTTGTTTTAATATCAAACTGAGTATTTTAATTCATAATTTTAAGGTTATTTCATCAGTCAAGTTGTTATAGGATTTCTTAGCATGGAATTAAAGCAAACAATCGTGCTGTACACGACTGATTTTTAGTGGAATCAGGACTCAAATGAAACAACCTAGGTAGCGCACTTACGACCATGACAGGCATGTATGTAGGATTGAACAGTCGGGCATTAGATTTTATAGAAGAAACGAGATAAAATATATTCTGAAATCTGTTATTCCTTAAGTTCCAGAGTAGTTTGGAACTAAGCTTTATTTATAAATAGTATGGCACAGTTAAAAAAATTCATTTAATGGAATATAGAGTTTATCATATTAAACAATTTATGGCCAAAACTAAGCCACATCTGCTTGCGTTATACTTTAGCTATCTTTCCTTTCACAGTCTCTACTATAACATCTGTAAAATCTTTTTGTATCTCAAAAAAAATATGTTGAATTCTTAGGTATATATGTTAATCATTCCGAAAAGGTTTAATCGTTTTTAACGTGTATTCATAAAGATTTTACAAATGAACATACCTCAGTCCCCTATTTATATATTATATTCTCATAGAGCTAGCTCATTGACTGCTAAGAACTACATTACTTCCATTATTGATTTAACAATAATGTTTCTCAGGAGCCGTTACATTTACTAATGTTGATTCTAAAGTATAGGTTTCCAAACGAGTTCATCGTTCATTCCTCATTGACATAGCAAGATTATAAGTTACCCACATTTCATGTTAGAAAAGCCCATGCTTGGTGTCTGAGGCATTTATCCAGCTTTTGAAGCCAAACTCCGCATAATTATGTAGTTTCTTTTTTGCTATAAGGCTGAAATTGCAGGCAGGCATAATAAAATGTAGCCGATTATAAAACAAAATACTGCAAACCAGAAAACTGTTTTTCTATTCAGGTCGAAAATCAAGTTTATTTAGGATAAACAGCTTTGTTGGCTCACCTCTCTGCGACAAATCAAGATTTTATGCTCCCATCTTCCTGGTGCAATGCTGTGAGAAATGTTGTCTAATCCGTTCGACACGTGTTGCTGGATACAGCTTGGTTTTCTTGCGTTCTTCTGTTTTGCTTTTGCTAAAAAAATGTCTTACACTATTTTCACTTCGTATTCAGTATTCAGTATCACTTCGCCAAAAAATAAATTAACTAAGTTAAAAATATTAGTCCAAAGAATATTAATTTAAAGTTGAAAACATAATTTAAAAATAACCACAGAAGTCATTATTCCCATCACAAAAAGATTCATGGAGAGAGCTCAGATTGTTCTGATCATAATTCATGAGATTCCTATTGATGACTCGCGATTTTTATAGCTTACTTTCTTTCGGTTTATATTTAAAACAAAGTCGAGAAAAATGCTTTTAACACTTCTAGTAGAGGAATTATAAATGTATTTTTAATATTATTGTAATTTTAGAGTTTCAGTACTTTATTTTTATATATAGTTATACGAGGTGTGACAGAATTTATAATTAATCACCCCAAAGGCTATTGTTTAAGTTAACGAGAAAATGGTTATCCGAGGACTTTTCAAAATAAAGTATTTTTGATTGTCTTTTCTAATGAATGAATGTATGAGTGAATGAATAAATGAGTGACGTGTTGTGATGATGGAATTTATTAATGCAGGAGCCAGATGTGGTTGTGCTGCTCCAAACAAAGTGTAACAGTTTGGTATAAAGTGTAACTATTTGTGTCTAGATGTTTGAGAAATGGGGGGAAAAAGGATACAAGTTTGCTAGCAAGAAAGAGGATCAAAAGTAGGAAAATATCGCTAGGGTATTCTGAGAACTTGTCACCCGTGTTTACCAAAGACAGAAAGCTCTATGAGAAAGGAAAAAGATCATTAGGGAGAAGGGTGAGTGATCCAGGTGATTACCTGAAGAAGGAAAGCCTCTGAGGGCTACCACCTACATGGAGATGAGGTTGAAATAACGAGGAGTTGATTATTGATAGCTGATTGATTATTGACTATTGATACCTGATTGATTGATTTACCCAAGGAGATTGAGCTAACCCAACAAATGTTTGGTAGTCTCCTTGAAGGAACACCCCTCCAGACTTTATTCCTCACATCCCAAAAAGGAGTTTAGAGAAATAAGTAAACATAATGAAGATGAAGTTTTTGCAATGAAGCTTAACGTTAGAAATTATAAAATATTTAACGTTAAGTATTTTTGAAAAAGAAGGCCAACAAAGTAAGAAATTTATCATGTCAATGACGCCAAGAATAAGCAGGAGAGAGGAGAGTAATAAGGAGAGGAGAGGAGGCGGGAACAAGAACGCTTCCTCTTCACCGCATGCGATAATCACCTCTTTCCAAATTTCCAAAAATGAAAGAGCTCCTTTATGGACAATGCTTTCATTTTGACGTGGAGGTAAAAAATGCCATAAACTCCTAAATTCGACAACAACCACTAGAATTCTCATGCGTGTTTGCATGACTAATATCGCATTGGCGCGAGTGTGTAGAAAGAAATGAGGACTATATCAAAAACGTACATTGAGGACAAAATCAAAACCGTATATAATGGATACATATAACTTTCCGATACAACAAGAAGTGTAAAAATCGGTTGACAAATTAAGAAGTTATGCCAATGAAGGTATAACTTTTCATCTTAGCCTCGTACACAGCAAACACGTTCAATTATAGTCATATAAAATGGCATATATATAATATATATATGATTTGTTAAAGTTTATATAACTTAAGCAATGCGTATCTAGAATAAAGATGAGTTCATCTGGTTGACCCGTGTTTATCAACAAATACAATTTTTTAAAAAAAGCATATTTTTTATTTTCTGCTAAACAAACGCCATTTTTATTTTTCTTCGATGAAGTAAATGAAGTCACATTTGTAGCAAGCATTATTCCTCACATCCCAAACGTGCTACCCCCCCCCTCAATATTCACATATATTATTACTCCGCATTTTTAAATTTTTTTAAAAAAACCGGAACATTTGTCTGAATTATCCTAATTATCAGCAGCTGTATAGGTACAGAAGAATTTGGACAGCCTTTCACATAATATGTTTTTGCTATTTCTATAATACTTACCATTACCGAATGGTTACAGTTTTTCAAGTTTAATATGCATACAAACTCATATTTTACTTTAGCGCGTTTCATGTGAAATATAAACATGCATATTGCAAAAAATGTTTGTGATATTTTAATTGAGTAAATCACCAAATGATTTCATTAGTGATTCGTTAATGTTAAAATTATAATAATTTTTGCATTCCTTTTTTATTATTATTATAATAATTTTTTATTATTATTTCTACATTATAACTGCTCTCCGGATTCATTTTCTCTTCTCAATATGCTGCAACAAAAACAAAAGTAATTTTTTTTTTAAAAAACAAGCTTTCTTTTAAAGATGGATAATAATTTTATCATAAGTAAAATAACGTTAAATTTTAAAAAGCTTGAGGCGATTAACTAACATACCTTGGTAATTACCAATAAATTAAGTACTGATGTATGAGATCAAAAGTATTAACGCCTTAAGCGTTTATAAAATATATTTTATTTTACAAATGTTTTTAGAAAATTGGTTTTTTATGCTTATATTTAAAATGTTTTTCATTTATATTTAAAATGTTAAAATGTTTTTTACTTATATTTATTCATTCTTTTCCGTCTGTAAATTTAAGGCTAAAATTTAGTTTAGTTTTTATTAACGTCGCACTAGAAGCAACACGAGGGCTATTGGCGACGGACCTCGTAATTTTGAACCACGGTCAAGTGACGAGGACGACACCTGAGCTGGCACCCCCCTCTCCTAACATCCACACCACGCCAACGGGAGGACTTTGGGCCCCGAACAGATTTAACGTGCATCAGCCCCGGCTACACGGCGGGTCTTTGGTGGCCAAGGATCGAACCCGCGAGTGAACGAAAACCGCCAGCCGCTATCCACGACCTTGACCACTAGGCTACCGCGGCCCCATTTAATTTAAGGCTAAAAAGCAATTACGTGAACTACGCGTGTTTACAAAATGTCAACTCAACTCCCACCCTCCAAGTCTCAGAAAAAAATAGCTTTTTGGTCTTTTGTCCCTTTTTTTGCCGAAAAAAAAGGAGTATTGTGAAGGAAACCATTGGAATCTATATTTGTCAGAAGTAGTTATAGATGAGAGAAGAATTTTCAAAATATTTTAATATTAAGACGAAGTAAATATGTGTGTGTGTAATGATTTAACTTTAATTTAATAACTTCTCTCAATAATAATTAAATTTTACATTCTATATCATCCCCTCCTAATTGAAAAGTAAAGAGTTCATTCTTATTTCCTGATCCCATACCAAATTATCCTATTTATTAGATCACGCGCTCATAAAATTTGTCTAATTCCTTTTTCCCACGATAGTAAATCTGCCAAAATAATCCCTTCAGACTCTTTGTCTATTATGATATTTCTCCAGAATCCCTAATCCTTTTCCACGTGTTCCATAACGTTTTTCATAATTTTTCCTATCATATAGTGGGATGCTCTGAAAAATAGAACATTTTTTACCGTCTCACCATCGTAAGAGATCGGTTAAACCACTCAAAAAAAAATAAATTTTTTTTTGCCTCGGCCAGGCTGGCTGACCTTGCGCAGCGTTCCTAAAATGAACAGTTAATAAAGAAAGTTGAACTGGAATGTAACTCGCATTCTTCATTGATTAAGTTTTGTTTTCATCTACAGAATGATTTAATGTCCTCAAGTAAATTCATTGTGTGTGTGTGTGTGTGTGCGTGCGTGTGTGTCGAATCATTGGAAAGATTAAGGATGATCGAAATGTGACAAGTGTGGCTGCGGAGTTTGGGATTGCTCAGAAATTGTTCCACGAATTTGGCGAGAACTTCAAATTACAGGAACAGCTATTCGATGGTTCAACAGCGGCTGTCCACGAGCAAACACTCCAGTGGATGACAGGTATATTGACACACAGGCCAGAAGGAACAGGCAGCAGACAGTGGGAGAAATCGCTAGACACACGACACAGGCGATTTCATGACCAATATCAAGTTATACCGTGGCAATTAGGCTACACACATAGAGGTACCTGTTTGCACGACGACCAGTGCGGTGAGTACTTTTAACTCCTTCACGACCAACATTTCGCATGACCGATGCAACGATTTCACTGTTACCAGCCCAGCATCGCTTCCACGCGAAGAGCTCCGATTATTATCATGGGTCCAACGTCGCGTCAGCGTAATTGGGAAGCGGAATGTTTTATTTCAATTTTTAAATGCTAGTAGATGGTGCCAAATTGCAACGGCTTTCACATCAGTCGAATCTCGCTACATTTGACCTTCACATAAGGGTTTCATAATTTTTATAACATAATTTTCATATAATTCTTCAAAATAATTCTTCACATAATTTTTGTTCTGCGCTCTTTTTATATTTGATAAATTTATTGGTGTAAACATACTGGGAATCACTGCTCTTTAAAAGTGTAAGTGGTAGTTAAAGGGACCCGGGTGTTTTTATTTATTTCTTTGTTCTTTTCGTTAGGAGAATATGGGGGAGAGCATGTAACTGACTATTTGAAGGGGTGAGGGTGAAATATTTATGGGTGTATTTTGTAGAAGTTTTAGGATATGTGGTGGGGCTATATTCATTTTATTTTGTTTAACCATGGCTAAGAGAGCGAGATACCTAACTGAAAGGGAAATATATAAAATTATGAATGAAAAAAGTTCTGATATTAGTGAAGATAGTGATATTAATAATACCGATAGGTAAAAAAAACCGAAAAATTGGTAACGACATTTTGAAGCCACTCTGTGTTGTAGAGTACAATCAAAATATGGGAGGTGTTGACACTGGCGATTCTATCGTTCTTCATTATCCAGCATTTAGAAAAACGGTGAAATGAAATAAAAGGCTGTTTTTCTGGATTGTTGGATATGGCACTTCTAAATGCATATGTAATATATTCTAAAGAAAATGCGAAAAAATATCTGCTTTGGAATTCAGATCCAGAGTTATTCAACAAATAATAGAAAAGTTCGCAAAACCAAGAAACTTGAAAATTAGTCCAAAAACACCAGGCTCTCAACCATTCCATTTATCTGGAAGACATTTCCCCAAAAATATACATTGTCTGGAAAGGTAATAAAAGTAGATGGAAGTGCGTTGTGAGCGCTAAAAACAAGGAAAAGCGAAACAAAACATCGTATTATGAAAGCAAAATATGTGACGTAGAACTGTGTGTCGATCCATGTTTCGAACTATATCATACGTTGCAGAATTTTTAAATTAGATTTTTTTTATATACAGATTATTATTCCTTAATATCCTTTCTTTTAACAAAATTTTATATGTAGAGAATTGTAACTATTTTCGTGCGTATAGTATTTGTTTTCGTGCGTATAGTTACAATTCTAGTATTTTGTATATTTATTAATTTCTATCATTGTTATTGTCTTTATATTAATACATATTTAGTAGTAGTATATTATTTTTATATAACTTGTAAAATTGCAGGCATTATATTAAATGCTAATTTTATAGGAATTTTTCTTAAGAATAGGCTTAATTGCTTTAAATGCTCGGGCCGATGGTGACGCTCCGTTTCAGAGCGTTCGGTCCAGGAAGTACGCTTGATTCTTGATGTGCCGGTCCTCAAGGAGTTAATGCCTGCTCATAGGAGAGGGCGTTTTCTGTGGTACCAGGAAAGCCAGAATTGGGCAGATAATCAATGGGGTCGCGTACTCTTTACAGGTGACAGCCGGTTTGGTCTGAGTAGCGATTCTGGACACATACACATCTGGAGGGAGCGAGGAACTCACAATACAACTCCTGGAGGTTGCGGTGTTCTTGTATGGGGATCCTTCATGCTTGTTTGCCTTATCAAACTTCACATTTTCGAAAGTGGTTCAATTGACGAGTCCCGTTATTGTAACGAAATTCTCCTCCCGTATGAGCGTCTTTTTAGACTCGCTATTGGTACGCAGTTCCTTTTCATGGACGACAATACGCCATCTCATCGTCTAAGAGCTGTTGGACATTGAGCGCATGGATTGGTCGGCGACGTCAGTGGACCTAAATCCCTTCGAGCATGTATGGGACTTTCTAGAGAGACGCTTAGCAGCACGTAACTTACCGCCAGTAACGATTCCGGAACTCCGATTGGCGGTACAAGATGAATGGGCTGCAATGTCTCAATCAGTCTCCAAATGTTTTAAATCTTCAATTATTATTATTTTCAGAACAAATCAATATAATGAAATATTTACATCTTCAAGCTATTTTATTAAAAATATTAATTTTTAAAGCAAAAAATTAAGCATTTAAAATTCTGAAGTTCTGTAACAATTTATTTCATTGTGTTAATTTTTTCAATAAAAAAATCTGTTTATTCATAGTGAAGTTCCAACATTTTGTTTGTTGAAGAAAATACTTAACTTACGCCTTAACTGACTAAAGTTTACTTTGAAAAAAATATCTTTAAGCTAAAAATTATTCAATGTACTTTACACAAAAACTGAATTATCAGCAAATGTACATTTAAAGAAAATAGCAGTTTTTTTTAAGATAAATCTGAAAACATATGTACAGCAAATCAAATTTTATTGAGCAAAACCCAACATTGAAAGAAAATATTTTCACATTCACTTCAAAATTTTCACACACACACACAATATACAATGTGCAAATATATACACAAAGTCAAAAACTTTCATGTTTGCCAGCATTTTCACAACAGCTTGTAAGAAAATCTTTACAAGTTAGCACAAATAAACTATCACAGTACCAGTTGGTTTCCGATCTTTAGCTTTACATAGCACTTTGCAAACGTATGACAACATAACAAATGAATTCTATTAAAAGAAAAGCTAATTATATTTATTTTTTTTTAATTTTGATGACTGAATATACTACATAAAGCAAAACTTACAATCTTTACAAAAATGCATATATTCAATTTTGAAAGGAATGACATAATATAAACCGATTCCATGTACGAGTTATGTTATAAATGCACTTTCTCCAAACCATTAAAACTAAGCTTTCACAAGCAGGCTACATAATAGATTCTCCAGCAGTAAAGACTTCAAAATATTGTTTTAAAAATAATAAATTTTGATAACAGTCACTGATATTGCAATATGATTGAAAATATAACCTTTCAGCAGGAATAAAAGTCTAAAATAAATATTATTCATTCATGTTAAGTGATAGTATGTGAAACAAAAAGGAATTCATAATACATAAATTTAGAGGGATTTAGTCAAACATTTATTTATATATACATCCAAGTTCAAGAAAATATATATCGTCTGTATTGCATATATATTATTATGAAGCACTTGCATTGTTTGATGCTTAATGAATTATACATACAACCATCCAACCAAAATAAGAATTGGACATAATCAACCTTTTTTAAAATTACATGAATAATACAGTAATACCAACAATAACTAAGTTTTGAAAACATTTTACTTTTTCTCAAATGTAATACAACTTTTTTTTTAACAGCTATGAATAGGCACTCTAAGGCAACTTTTTAAAGCATATATATAATTCATTAGAGTATTAGTTTTTTGTAAAATCCTGTACAATAATGTAAAGTCATAAATAATTTTATTAAATATATCTCCACACAAAATATATACAAAATAAAATCAATAAATATTTATATAGAATTGGACAAATTATCGGGGCAGTATGATTCTGAAAATTGAAACATAAAACTTGATTATAAATCATAAAAATTTTAATAAATAAATAAATATAAATCTAAAATTTTACACAGTGAAGTTATAACTTCAATAAACTAAAAAGTTGAGTATCATTTTTTGTCACATATTTTTAAGCTTTTTTTCAGTATATACACATATTCCATTTTCTTAAGTTTAAAAAACATTTAAAAGCCCTCTGTATACCCCAAGGCACACAATGAAGCTTATAAAAATAAGCCAAACTTTATTCCACATTTAAACCAATAAACATGGATAATACAAAATTCATTCATTTTATTAGCAAAAATGCCTTATTACATATATTTTTAGTTTTTAAAATGTATTATGTAGATCCATTTAATATTAATAAATAATATTTCTCAAAGATTTTAAAAACTCTTTAAAATGCCAAACAGTTTTGATTCCCCTAAAAATATTTATACTACAACTCAGATTTAAATGAAGAGGCATACAGATTATTTATTTAATGTTAATTCAGATTTATCTTCAAAGACCACACTTTCATTCCACAAACTAAGATTAAGTTTTGATGTCATGATTTCTAAACATAAAAATGATGCTGTGTTTAAAGATGAAAAATGAAAAAAAAACATGTGAAGCAGTTAATAGAAAAAAATGTAGCAAATGAACATTAGCTATGAAAAATATCACCAAGGAGCGATTTTCCCAAGTTTATAAGATTTTTTTTATGCTTGATAGCAGAAAGAAATAGAGAATGACATTTCAATAACTATATGTAATTTTATGCTTTAGTCTTGAAAGTAGCTTATCATACATACAAAAAAGCTCAGTTTTTATTGCAAACAGTCAAACAGCTATTATAACAAAATTAAAAATGGAGAAATCCAATCTAGTTCTTGTTTTCAAAACCAGGATTTGAGCAAAATTATTCATGAAATTGAAGTCTTGGCAATTTCTAGAAAAATTGCAAAATAGACCTAAATCATTTACTGACTTATATCATACATTTACAACCAATACGCCTTTGAAATGTTAATCACAAATTTTTTTCCCTAATTTTCATTTTTAATGACCCACTTACTAAACCATATCAATAACATGAGGTCATAATTGTATTCTTCAAAGTAAGGTTTAATTCTTACTTTTGAATAGCAATTTCCTTTATAGCTTTTATGATATTAAAAAACATACCCAAGAAAAAGAAGGGGAAATTTTGTAGAATAAAATTCTCTATAGAATCCTCCCCTTTCTTATAATATAAAAAAAGGTATTACTCAATTTAGGATAATCTAATTATTCAATAATTCATTTACACATATTTGACAAAATAAAAATTTACTTTAAAAAAAACTTACCGCATACATATAAAATTTAAGAGAATACTCAATCCCTGATGTTTACAATTTAAATGAATCAAAATATTTTTGATACTATTAGTTCCAATTAGAGAATTGGAATAAAATGATTTTAACCTAAATAAATCGAAAGTAAGATATGCACTATGTTCTTTCTTTGTAATTGGGGTGGGGGATAAGTAACATTAGGTTTAGGTATGAATATGTGGCACTAAACATAAGAATGAAATGTTTTTAATTTGTAATAGTCCTTTTTTATAGCTCATATGGACAAGATTTTCTTGAAATTAATAACATCTAAAAAATATGTTCCCAGTTTTCAAAAGAAGTAAATGTTATTTTTTGATTTCTCAGTTTTAAACTAATGTATAAGAAAGAAAATAATCCTCTCAAATCCTGGTAAAGAAAAAAAATTTGTGCAATATTAGTTCAATCGAATCACTTCCAGTACAATATATCAATATAACAACCAAAAGGTAAAATATAATTTTAACTGTTCACAGTTTTGACACTGACATGTTACAAACCATCAATGCTCAAGAAAGAGCTACCTATCTAGAACTATCTACAAATATAGGTAGGATAACAGGGTCTCACAAAACAAAACATATATATATATATATATATTGTAGTAAATTTATGCAATACATATACTCACAAAGTCATAAAAAAAACAAAGAAACTGTAATTGAAGTTAAATGTTTTCAAAGATATAAAGCATTTAACAAAATATAGGAAGACAAATGATTAAATTTAACATTTCAATCCATCTTTTCATACCAATCTTAAAAATATTTATTATCATAAAGTCATCTTTTTACATTAAATTTTCAGTGTTATAAATAAACTACATTTACAGACTAGTTAAGATACATTTTTAATAAGATGCCACCCCACGACACCATAATTCATCAACATAATATAACATCAAAGTGAGAACAAATGTCACAAACAAATACACAAAATATGTTGCATAGGGATTGTACACTGATATACCAAGAAAAGCTCACGAAACTTGCTAAAATAAAGCTCAAAAAGCATTTATAATAAATACAGTAAAGTCTCATAATACAATATAACTACACAGACACAAAATAATCAGTTCTGTTTTGTCTTATCATTTTAAGATTTAAGTCCCTTTAACATAAAAATAAGTGAAAAATTAATCTAATCAGAAGATAACATATAGATGAAATTTGGGCTATTAGCTATAGTTTGAAATTCCTGTAGTTTAAAACAGACGAATAAGATAAAAATGAACATTTATCAATTAAATCTAAACTTTGTTATGACGTAGAAATATCGATATTCTAAAATTTAAGTTGCATTTAAATTTCAAAACAAGATTATTATCTAAATAGAAGATACAAAATGATCTATAAAAATGCAAAATACTGAGCCTAATTCATGAAACTCAGAAACAGAACCAAATTAACTTTTTAATGACACACAGAGTAAGAGAAAGAGAAAAAGTAAGAGGGGCTTATATTTTTCTTTCAAAAATGGACCACCTTCCCAAATATCACATTTTATAGTCACTTATTTCTATGAGTACATCTATAATAAAAAGAATACTCATTTTTTTGTATAAATATCATATTTATTTTAAAAATACACCAGTTTTTAAATACCCTAATACTTAGCTATCTAAAAATGTATAGGAAAAAAGGCAATATTCATTGAAAAATATTCATGGAATAAATATGAAATGTATCTAAATTTTTATACTTAGACACAAAACCACAGAAAAGAAAAACTAAATGATAAGTTTTCAGAGGCAATAAAAGGGGGGAAATGGACAGGACACATGATTTTCTATAATAAGCATTTTTAATAAGTTAAATTTATTATAATTAAGTAGCTGATTTCAAATTTTATCTTCTAGCTAGAGTAGACTTAGACAAGTAGTCATAAATCTGTCTAACAATAAGACAATAGTGTTACACATCCTCCCTTTCCCCCTTCCCCACAAGAATTTTATTTTCTCTTAAAAAATTGATACACAATATTACTATATAATGGAGAGAGACCATGCATTCACAGTGTTTACTTGCTTTTAATACATTATTCAATTTTTAAAGGAATTATATGCAGCTTCCAGGCTTTATTAATGCAGATAAAAACTAAAAATAAGATTCAATAGTTATTTATTAAGTAGTAGGATGTTTTATTGCTAATAACAACTTTTCATATATTGATTAGACTGCTTGTGTTTATATTTAGTTCCATCAAAAAAATTTATAAGAAAAAAAAATAAAGTACTTCATCCAGAAAAAGTACTTTTAATGAAATTTTCAACCATTTACAAATAATAATGCATCAGTTTACAAAATATTTAGCATGTAAAGCATTTTGAGCTTAAATTTTGTAATCGTGACTTTAATATATTTTTTTAACTCCCTTCTTACAAAGCCTGTCAAGAGATTTGAATGGCCACATTTCTCAGAAGTAAATAATTCAAAGTATAGAAATAATACATGCCAGTTTAAATTTAATAACAGTATATGTATATATATATGTATATATATATTACATTGATGCATTTACAAATATCATAATTGAGCAAGTGTTTGGAAGTCTTAGTTGAAATTTCCAAGCAAAAACATACGTTTCATAGAATCGTCAAAAGAGGAACAGTAATTTTAAATATTACATGTTGTAAAGTAAACTGATAACGATAAAAAAAAATTATTAAATCAGTTATATATTAACTTCAAGATATTCAATCCCTACTTATGTATGACTGACTTTTCTTCAACTCAAAATGCAAATAGTTTTACTTTTATCGTAAAAAAGTTATTCCTGTAGTAAAATTATTTAAAAGGAATTCCAACTAAGTGTCATTTATTTAAAAAATACATCTTTCAACTAATTTTCTTACATGTAAAGAAACAATATATATACATGTAAAGACTTTTAGTAAAGAATTTAAAGTTTATCAATCAACCAGTCAACATTATGATAAATTAACAAAAAATAAAATTTTTGACTTTTTCTCACTATATTCCTTTATTTTAGCAAATCAAATAATGCATTACGTCATGATAGGAAACAAATAAATTAATTCACAGATTTAAAATTATTTAACACAGGTATTTCTCCATTAAAACATATAAATATACGGTAATTATGTGATCCCTATATGTATATAGAGAGAAAGACCATGAACTAAAAATAAAATCATGAGACAAAAGCTATATATTTTGTATTTTTAACATAAAATATACAAAAATTGTGAACTACCTGATTGAAATCAGAATCTTTAAGGAAATACAATAAGTTATCACAATAAAAGTGGTATTTTTTAACAAATGGAACATGATGTACATCTAACTGTCAGGCTGAGGAAAAAGGGGCTTGGAAGGTGAACTGACAATGACATCTGAGCTTTGTGAGCAAGGTAAAGAAACATTTATTACATGCGAATGCCCATTATACGTTTCATTCTCAGGTATAAGCTGCGAAACTGATGTAGATGAGGAAATAAGGGGAGATACATGATGAAATGCAGGATTAACATTTATAGCAGATGTAGCATTTATTATGCGGCGGACAGTTTGAGGAGAAGAATGTGGAGCTACTTCAAGTGATCTCTGACCCACAGACTTTTTAGTTAAGGCTGCCATGTTTTCATTAGTATGTACATCATGAACATGTAACTGAGGCATAGTAAATTTAGTCAATGACGGATCAGAGATACCAGCACAAGAGTGATCACTACTACGCTGTTCAACTGGTACAGAACACATTCCTAAAATATCACTCCTCGTCAGCTGCTGACTTGGATCCCTTGAGTGAAGATGACTCATGTTTTCTTTTATGTCAGGCTGAACAATATTAGCTTGAATACCAAAATCACTTTGCTTATTTACAATAGTAGCTGCTTGATGCATTTCCTCAACAGGTGAAGATTTTTTAATTTGCTGTTGTATGTCACCTGACCACATATTAGCTTTTTGGTCCATCTCATAATTAGCCATTCCTGTATTATTAATATGCATGTTCTCATTAATAGTCAAACTTACAGCACATTCTGGGGCGATTTGGTCTTTGGAATGATGTAAAGAACTGCCATATCCAGAGAATATTTCATTTCCAGTTTGACTACTAGCAACAGCACTCTGTGTACTTTTGCTATGATAACAACATTTTCTTCCATAATGTGTCCTTAAATGGTGCATTTTATAAGACTGAAGCTCTTGTTGATGCCTCCTAGATAATTCTAGCCTTTCTTGCTCTTGTCTATGAAAGATAATAAGTAAAAAACATGTTTATCATTACAAAATTTATACGAAAATATTTAGTACAATATGGCAATTTTGATCTTAAAAATTTCCTGGTTCTTAAAAACAGAAATCAAAATCTATTTAAAGATTTTAAATTTTAGATTGTTTCATTATTACATAATTTTTTTTATCTGGTAAGCATAAATATTAATTTTTTAATGATTTCTTGAAATAATTAGTTTTTTAAATCTATAAATAGTACTGATTTCACATGTTCCGATATTCTTGCATAGTTATACATTGTGATTTGAACTATGTGTTTTGCATATATAAATATATATGCATCATTAATTTTGAGAATATCCATTTAAAATAGACGTAATCCATTAAGTCGTTCATTTACAACACTGAACTAAAATTCAATATTTAAAGAAAAATTTAATTGATATTATTTAGGAAATTTAGTTTAAAATAGTTTCTTCGAAAGATCATTTTATTTTGGACTATAAAATGAATCTACATACACATAGATATTTTACAACTAAATAAAATTCATTAACTGAGACTTTAATATAACTGACAGGGGGGGGGGGCAATGTCAGTTGTCTACTCGTGTTGCCCCCTGTTCTCAAAAAATGGCTGACCTCTTGATGCCTTGAAAGCAGCCCTTTCTGTATACTAGAAATTGGAATATGACTGGAAGTCTTAATGATGAAAAAAAGTCTGTTTCCAGACTAGGACAAACACTGATTTTTGCGTGGCATTTTGGAATGCTGAAGGTTTTACAAATTACAAGTTCTCTGAACTGAAAGTTTTTATTTTTAAACATAAATAGACATTATGGGCATAGCTGAGTGTGGTGCTTCAACCAGTGATCTTGACTTTTACAAAATCCCAGGGTATCAGATTTTTTTCTTTGGAAGATCAAGACAAATTGCGTCTGGAATTCTGATTTATGTGAAAAGTTCCCTTATTGCAAATGTATTGTTTCGTAGATCAATGACATTAAAAGGATAAATAGGAAACCATGAAGATCCATGTTTGGCATGGTGCTTCTAGTTATGATGTAACCTTCCTATATAATCCTCCCTTAAATAATCCAAAACATGAAGATATTTTATGCGATTGGAACACGAAATCTATCATAATGGGCAATTTTAATGCCCCTTCTTGTAGATGGGGTTATGTACATAAAAATTTTGTGGGAGACAACCTTACTGTGGGAGACACTATCGAGGACTTCATTGATTCTAACTCAAATGTCTTTATTGAAAACACGATGATTAGTCCAACGTTCTTATCCTATGGAGGAAAAACATCTCATCCAGATTTGCAACTCTCCCACCCTGCATTAGAAAAAGATATTAAACATGAACTAAAGAATGCTCCAGGTGGAGCGGGCCACCAAATTTTTCTTACAACTATCAGAAGAACTCATTTAATGCATCGTGCACCTCGATATATGCGTTGGAATCTAAATAAAGCAGATTGTGGGTCACTTCTTCAAAATTGAATGATTTACACATTGAACCTGTCTTTTGATTCAAGCATCGATAAATCTGTAGATAATTTCACAAGAGCATTACTTAGATGTGCTTCTACCTGTATCCCAAGAGGATGTGTAAAGAGATATTCTCCTTTTTGGAACTCTAACCTACAAGTATTAAAGGAGAAAAAAAAGACACCGCCAAAAGAAAAGCGAGAAAAACTGGAAAGATGTAGGACTGTATTATTCTCAGGAAAAGTCAAGGGGTCCATAAGAAAGCCGTCATTAAGTCCCAGCAGACCACTTTCTAATAATTCCTGGAAAATCTGGATTTCAGGAGAGATGGTATTAGGTTTTGGGTATTAGGCTCATGGGTTTTTGTCCCGATTAAACAATCAAAAAGAAACTAGAAATGAACCTATAAAAATTGGAGCAAAATCAATTGCTACTGCTGGAGAAAAAGCTGCAGCTTTTTGCACACAATATGCACAAACTTGAAATTTCCGTCCTAGTCATAAAATTAAAAATAGTGAATTCACTCCACCATCGCTCCCCGAGACCTCCGAGTTTTATTCCCTTTTTAATAATGACTTCACCGAGACAGAATTGAATGTTGGGCTGAATGTCCTTGTTAAGGGAAAGAAACCAGGTCCTGACAGCCTATTGCCTAAATTTTTTTTCACCTTGGGCCTTTGGCAAAAAATACCTCACTTACTTATAAACTTCACCGAGTTCCTGGAGGAAAGCTAAGGTGATTCCAATTTTGAAACCTAAAAAAGACCTACAATATTTAAATAGCTATTGACCTATGTCATTGACAAGTGCTATGTGTAAGCTAACCGAAAGATTGATTTCAAATCACCTTAATTTTATGTTGGAGAAGAAAATTCTGTCCGAGTGCAAGGCTGGGTTTAGAAAACATAGGAATAACTCTGAACAGATTGTTCGTCTATCACAGGAAATAAAAGATGGTTTTCACGATAAACAAAGTACTGTCGCAATTTTTGTGGATTTTAAGACAGCTTTTGACACAGTCTGGAGGAAAAAGCTTTTAACAAAACTCATTGCAAATAATTTGAGCCGTAATACTTATAGATGGATTAAATCATGCCTGGGTCAGCGTTTTATACATATTAAATACGAAAATACGATGTCTGGATATAGGCAAATAGGGCAGAGTTTGCCACATGGATCGGTCCTAAGCCCTTTGCTTTTTAACCTCATGATAAATGATTTTGTTGATGCCCTATGCAACCATGAACCTGGGGTACAAACCTTGTTTTTTGCAGATGATCTTGTGATTTGGATCACAGGTAGTGATTTTGAGCAAATGGGAAAAACACTCCAATCGACATTATTGTTTTCAGAGGGTTGGACAACCCACAATGAGATGATTGTAAACCCGGACAAAACCACCTTTCAAATATTCTTGCTCAGCACTAAACATCATGATATTAGCCTAAGTTACAAGGATCAAATATTTAAAAGAACTGAAAGTACTGCCTACTTAGGTTTGGCCTTGGATTCAAAATTGAACTGGATTAGTCAGATTAAAAAGGCTGTTGACCGTGGCGAATGCTGGTCTGAACTTCTAAAACATTTGCCTGGTACAGCCTGGGGATCCACCCAGGATATCCTTTGCACCACTTATAAAACCTATATAAGGAAGGCAGTTGATTATGGTTGTGAGGCACTTACAACAATCTCAGAGACAAATTCAAAAAGATTGGATGTTTTCCAAAATCGTATCCAGAGTTTTATTCTTGGTAGTACAATATCTACACTAATTGCCTATATGGAACTTCAGGCTGGTTTGGAACCCATGTGTGACCGAAGATGGAGAATGGCTTTGAATCTTACTGAAACAATCTTGAGAAAAAAAGGACAATTTTCTAAATCACTATCGGCCAGCATGGGAGAGGCTGAAAACTCAAAAAACTTATCTTTCTTGCTTAAAGGAACTACATTAAATTCTTGATTTTCCTTTTTCGGCTCGATTTCTCTTTCCTGATCAATAGTATCCACTGAAAAATCTTAATATCCTTAAGAAAGCCGTCATTAAGTCCAGTTTATAATAGGATAAAAAAAATTAAACTTATAGAAGGTTATTTGGATCTTGTTTTAGAAGTTAACAAGAAATACTCACTCGATTCTAATTTGAAATGTACAGCATTAGCAACTATTCAAGAAAGTGTCCCGGTTGATTCCTGGCTTCATGTCTACATTAATGGTTCAGCTGAAGGGGCAATTACAAAAGCTGGAGCTTACTCTACCGAATTTACACTGTCTTCTACCGTTGGAAAATACTTTGACAACTTCGATGGTGAAATAACCGCCATCTCATTAGCCTTGGATAAAATAGAGCAGAGAAAAAAAAAAAAATTTCTTTTTTATTAATTCCTAGGCAGTAATTACTCTCTTAACAACTTTTCATATTTCTAATTGTGATATGTCTAGGAACTGCAAGAAAAAATAGACAAACTATTGAATATTAAGAACTGCATTGTCCTGCAATGGATTACAAGCCATTGTGAGATATATGGAAATAAGCAGGCAGATATGTTGGCGAAAGATGGATCACAAATAATGCAATCAAATCCTCCTCTGCGATATATATCCTCTTATCTCAAATCTAACCGTCTCAGCATATACAGCAAAAATGCCTCTGGAAAAAAATGGAAATCCTTATTGAATAAGTCATCAAAAATTTCCAGTTTCTTACCCATAGTAGTTGGAGTGGCCTACTTTAGACTTGCTATGGGCCATGATTATCTACCGAGCCACCAGTATAGAATTAGACTCAAGAGCACATATGTTTGTCCTCTTCGTGACCATGGCATGATCATGACTGAGAACACCTCAGCTTATGCCCTACCATCCTCAATGTTTTTAACTCTTTTAACTCTTCATTTTTGTGTGTTACTGACAACATTTTAATTGACTGCTTTTAACGTTCTTCATTGTACTGGGTTACTCGTCGACTCATAACTGAAAGGTCGGAGACAGGCATAGGATAAAAAAAATAATAAATAAAATAACTGACACATACAATAGCATAGTATATTTAGTGAATTCCCTTCTTTAATTTACAAACACTTTTACAAACTTTGGGCATTTAATAATGTCAAATTCGTTTTCTTACACAACAGACAACAAAATTTTAAAATGTTTCCCAATGTGGTATTTATCATATGAAAATATCAATCAACATTTTTGTTTTGTGTCTAGAAAAGGTATTTTGATTGCTCAAAAGCCATTTTTAAATAAATAATTACCTTTCCAAAATCACTTTCAGGTATTCATCATTACATTCTAGCATCTCATAATTTTTATTTTCTTCTTCAGACTGTGACAACTAAAAGAAACAAAAACTTAAATGCATAATGCTAAACATTTCATTACATTTCTCTAGAAATGTTCTTAAATATTTTGAAAGGTTTATAAACATTGCTATTTAAGAAATATTACATATTTTAAATCCAATATCAATTAATCAGAATAGTGAAGTAGAATATTGCTGATGTTTATTTACATTTTATAATTATTAAAAGAGAATTCATTTTCTATAAGTTAAATGAAATTGTACGGACTTCAGAAACCTTTTTAAAATATTATTGAATTTATCTAATCAATATTATTTTAAAAAGGTTGCTCAACTAAAAAATCTAAAATGGTAAAAAAAAATCTAAGATAATGAACTAAAAAATCTAAATAGCATATGCAAGACTAACATTAGATTTTTTAAAAAAATTATTGAATATAAAACAATAAATAAAAAGACCTTTTTAACAGAAGATAGGGGACACACAATTAATTCAAATTATTGCAAGAATTTTAAAAAAAGAAATCAATAAAATAACAACTTCAGTTTGTATCAATTATATAATAATTTTAGCTTAAAAGTAAACAAAATCAGCAAGATAAAAGGATTATTCTTAAATATGTCTTAGGCATTGTACATCATAATAAATCAACTTTTCACATATTTCTTAATATTTGGTATAAAGCATTTTAAAGAGAGTTTCAAAATATGAGGAAGAAAACACAAGATTTTTACTGGTTTTAGAAAACAATTTTATATTCATTTAAAACAAAGTTGATATACATAGATTTATTTCATAAATTATAAATGAATACAACAATAATTATAAGTAAAGTAATATTGAATACAACTAGCATCTTACTTGGAGATGTTTTCCATCTTCTGAGTTATAAGTACAGTATAAAGGATTAGCATTAGCATCTTTTAAAAAGGATGGTTGCCCCTGAATCATCTGATGTGAAGAAGCAGAAAACTGAGGTGTTTCAGGAACCTTATTCGATGAATCAGGAACAGAAAGAACTACATGATTCACAACTGGAGAGGACGATAACCCTGGATATGATATATTTCCTGTTTTTCCAGACACAGGTAGACAATGATGCATTTTTTGAATATCTAATGGATTTACAGGACCTTGAAAACCATTTAAAGGTAATTTATTATCACTACTTGCACTTGAAAGACTAGAACTTAAAACTGTATGTGGCAACCCAATAAATTGAGAAGAAGGAATCACACCATAATTGGAGCCCATGAGTGACTGATTACCATAAGATAAATTATCACTCATATGAACTTCCCTGTTTTCAAACTCTTTACAGACAGTAGAAGACGTAGGAGGATTTATTACTTTTTCAGCACTATATTGTTTATTAATTATCTCTGTATTGCATAAAGTTGATCCATATTCAGCATTTGCAATTGGTTTCATTTTATCAGGTTGTATAGTATCAGATATATAAAGGCCATTAGCTTCAGATAATTTTGAGTCTAAATCAGTAGCTTTAACATTTGAAACAGAGCCTTGACTATTTGTTTGATCATGGATTGGTTGAATAACAGCAGAATTAACAATATTCTGAGAAATAATAGAATCTGCAGCATTTAACTTTGAAACATACTCTTCCGCCACAGCAATATCAGATATGCTTCTAGTGAAATTGCTTGCAATACCCTGAGACTGAGGTACATTCACCTGTGGAATTGAAGACATCAATGCTGGATTACTAGAAGAATGCTGAAGAGAGATATTTTGGGTGGCATATCCTGTTACAGATTGCTGGTCCAATGACTGCAGTTTTCCAACAGGTAGATGAATTTGCTCTAAATTTGTATTACTACAGCAGACATTAACTTTTTTGGTCAAATCTTCACTAGAGGAAGATTGTAACATATTTGTGGCAACTTCATCTGCAACTACTGTTATATGAAATCTTCCTTGTTTTTTAACATTAAGCTCTGTGGGAGTTGCAATAGGTACATTATTTACAGTATCTGAAACTACAGGAATCTGAATAGGTTGATTTTCAATTACAGGAGTGACTTTAAATCGAGACACTTGGGTTGAAGGAGGTACATCTAATGCTACAGTATCATTTCTTTGAGAAGCTAGAAATAAGTTGAAATATTAATTAGAACTATTAATATCAAATATTCTGCAAAAAGTAACATATAAAATAACTCTAAAAGAGAATTAAAGTCTACAAATATAGGCATATATTTTCTTTCGAAAAATTATTCATTTTCAAAATATAAATACAGTTCAGTTTGAATACCACATAAAAAGCTGTTATAAAAAAACAGTTTGCCTTGATTTATCCCTCATTTCTTAAGCAGAAAATATGATTAGCAATGCATTTATTTTCAGATTAAGTGGTTAATAAAGGAAAAATGATGTTAGATGAACTGACAGAATCTAATTATTAACTGCCCATTTTATCTAATAATGTGATTCAATTTTATCTGCTCTACAAAACTTCTAAATCAAGTCCCCTAAAATTATTCCTAGACTGACCACTAGATTTCTTATTCAATCCCGTTATAATATGCAGGTTGTGTTTCTTTGGATTCCAGGTCACTCAAAAATATTTTCAAATAAACAAGCTGATAAAACCACAAATGTGGTAATATATTTTGATGTAAGTATTAACTGGATAGTCCCCAAAGACATCAAGATTTATCCGAACAAATTAGAAAAAATTAATGGCAACTTTTATTGCAGCAAATACTTTGAAATTTTAGGGAACGTACCAACCATTATCTAATTGGAAAACAGAAGAAAGGAAATTCTGGGAGTCGGAAGTTTAAGAAGAATGTGTGTGTGTAATAAGCAGTGGTCTTTTAAACAAATTCAATTTAGAGGAAACATAGTTTGTTCTACTTGTAATAGAAATGATCTGGAGTACATTCTGTTAACTAGTGTTAATTATACTTTCCATAGAAATTATCTCTGGAACATACTCCAAATCGAATTACAATAACCTATTCTCTGGGGGTTTTTTTACCTTAAGAGTGTCAAATAAAAGAATATGGAAAAAAAATTTCAGACGATGAAATATTTTCATAGTTATTGATCTGAGGAAAAATGCATTTAAAAAGACAAAATAGCCCTTTTGCTCCACATCCCTCATAAATCAATTAATGCAAAAACTATTAATTTTTAATTGACTAATTTTTGACTAATTTAATTTTTAATTGAAAAACTATTAATTTTAACTGACTTGTAATTTTTTTCATTATCATTTTCTAAGAACAATAATAAATATTTTTGAGAGAAATGATGAAACAGAATGAAATGTTTTAAAAAAAAAGATGAAAACGTTTCAGAATCTACACCATAAAACATCTGCAAATTAATTTAAGAACTCAGGAGTCTTTTTGCATTTTCCCTACATTAATTTTTAAAATGAATTTGAATACTCATACATATTATTGAATGACTGAATTATTGCATATCTTCTGCATGCATGTAATTACGTAATGAATTCAGCAAAAGTATTTGATATTTGTTACCACAGGTAATTCAAATAAATATGTTGAAAAACATTTCTAATTGCAGTACAAAAGAAATTTTTATTTATAATTACATTCCAAGCAGCTTTGCTGATTCTACTATCTCTAATTACTACAGCAGCTTTTAAAATTTTCTAAAAGGAAACGTGTAAAAAAATTTATTTATACAAATAGTTACTTAAGAGAAATCTGTTATTGACATTATTTAAAAAAGATATAAATTATCGACCTGAAATATATTTCTAGTCAGTCACTAATATTTCACAGACACAATTCAAAATTAACATACTTGTATCAACTTGCTGAATGCAAGTATTTGGAAGTGAAGGCGGTATTATTGGAGACTTAGCTGCCGATCCACACATCTCAGTTGGTGTATTAAGCATAGGTGTTGATGTAGAAAGCTGATGTGTATGATTATATGCACTAGAATGTGCAGGAGTTGTCACAGTTTGAGCAGTACTGCTTATTGAAAAAATTGCTTGAAGTCCTTGTTCAATATTACTCTTCAGATTAACAGATGGCACAGAAGGGGTATGAATTTTCTGAAGTTCTAATTTCAATCCTTCAATATTGGTAGCTACAGTATGTCGTCTAGAAGATATATTTTCTGAAGGTACTAATGTTGTTTTCATTCCCTGAGAATGTGCGGTTACGAGAGGCAAAGCAACTGGAGTTACAATCGAAGAAGTATGAGCACATGTCATTTGCATAGGCATAGTAGTAGAGGCCACAGATAATTCCATATTAGTTTGATCAGTGTCACTTCTACTCTTTGTTGTAACAGAAGGAACAGAAGAAGGCTGCAAAAAAGTACTACATTTTAAAACTGAAATTTTTTGCACAGCACAATAATACTAATGAACTGTTAAATGAATTTAAACAATCATTCAACACATTAACATTAGAAATAGATTGCTATGTCTAATATAACTATTTCTAATAATATGCTATTAAGGCTGAATAATTTATCTTTAAATTCGAATTAAATTATTTAATTTACAATCCTCCCTCCCCTTTAAATTAAAAGCGAAAGACAACTACCACCATAATGTATCTGATACATGAAACAAAAGCTGATTAAGATCCTTCTTCTTCTTCTTTTTTTTTTTTTTTTTTTAATTAAACGGCATCAATATACAAATAAATATTTTATCATTTTTAAAGATTGCAACAGCTGTTAATGTTTTGTGTTAAGTCTCTCAACTATTATTATTATTTAGAACTATATTACAACACAATTCTAAATAATTAGTAAAAATTCCTCAATCATTAATTGACATATAAAATGTTCAATAAGTGTTTCATGTAACTTAGAAATATAGATTTTGTAAAAACATTAGCAAAAAATATATAGTAACGCTATTTCAATTCTTCAAAAGAAGAATCCAGATATATACAGAGTTAGTTATTATTATGCTCACTTTCTAACACCCACTGATTGCATTAAGTATCAGAGTATGCCTATTAAGTACTTTACAGAATTTGCGCATAGTTTTGCAGGGTTATTTAAATAATTTAATGAGGAAAAAAATATATGAGAAGAACAATAAGACATTGCAAATGAAGTAAATTGTATCACTTGAATTCTTATATGTATATCACAATGCATTAATAAATAATCGTTGAAACCGAAATCTATGCTATTTACTTGCTTCTATCATTTATTAATAGTACAAAGAGTACAGATTGAAAATTGAAATTATCATTCTAAGTTTAAAAGTAGGGTTAACTGCTCTCAGTACTTTACAATTTCAAATACCAAGTGATAAATGGATATGCAGTTAAAAAGTTACAATCCAAACCTAACAGAATAACCCTTAATCTGGATTAATTTCAGAATTGGAAAAGGGATTTAGAATATTTCTTGGACTATTAGAAAAAAATGCATGACATTTTGGAATTAGATATTTAATTAAATGAAGAACATCCAAATACCTTCATGTTAGAAATTATATTTTTTGTGACTATATTCATAAATTTATGATACTTAATTTACTTTAGTATTTTTAAAATGAAAAATATGAAAAGTATTTTATATATATATATATATATATTGTGTTCTGAGTAGTTTTTTGGAAAAATTAAAACAAAATCTACTTCTTAAGGTGTATAAACAATCATTTCATGTTAGGAATTCATTTTTAAACTCAAATGACTCAAGAACTTTAGAGCAGAATTTTACATTAAAATTGAATTTCATTTCTCAATGAGAAAATTTATGCAAAAAAAAAAAAAACAAAAAAAAAAATCTATAGAAGTAAAATCTTTTAGGAAATGAATTAGAGATGTTTGTTCAAATAATGAAATGATTCACTAATATCACAAATAAGTTTCCTTTGAGCTTTTATCAATCCTACCTATTCATTTTGGCTGCAATGAGAATTTACAAAAGTTATGACGTTTGCCCTTTTTTCTTTTTTGATGACTTAACAGCAGAAGGATTAAGCTTTCAATAATAATTTCTGGTAATTTGGAGGAATCTCTATATATATATATATATGAACACCATATATTCAATTATAAAAACTTCCAATGAAGAAATTCTACATGTTTCTGAAGTTCACAGCGACTGTCTATTTGAAAACACACTAATTCCCAACTGGAGAAAAAAGAAAAACTTAATAAAAATTATTTTAAATATTTCCTTTAAAAATATGTTCCCAAGTATTTTAAAATATATGACAGTATAACTATGTTTTGATCTCAAATCTAAAATTGTTCATAGAAAATAAATTATTCAAGATGAAGTATGAAGAAATGAAAATGAAGAAATGATATAATCATCTGCTCTGCATAAGCCATAGAGCTAAGATATTTTTTGAAAAGAATTCCCTAAAAAAGGACTGTAAAATATTTCCAAGAAATAATCGAGAATCCTCAGAAAAAAAAAGGGAGTTGGATGAAAGTAGAGAAATGAGTTATGCAAATATGTTTCAATAGATGTTCAAAAAAATTTGAATTACAGAACACATTCCTCTCCCAATTTTGATTAAAGTTTTTAAAAAATATTATAAGAAAGATCTTAGATCTTTTTAAACTATTGAGATAAATTCAAAAAATAATGCAGATAATACACATGAATAAGAAATACCTATCAAATTACTTAATTGACAAAATCACAGCAAAAAACCATCATTGTGCTTGTATATAAAAAAAAAACTTGATAATAAGGTTTTGAAAACAATAAGACATGCTTTCAGAATTATGATTGTACCACTTCATGTGTGCTAGCATGATGTTGTTTAGCACGAAGATTGATTAATCTTGGTGGGATTATGAGGAATGTGATTGATCTTTGGACCTAGATTGGGACAATTCAAACTCCTAATCTTTAGGTCTGAAGGAACCTCCTCAGGTTTTGTTTTGAAGTGCTCTTAACAACTAAGCTAAAAAGGATTTCTGCTAAGGTTAGTTAATATGGCAATTTTAACTTCTGATACTATAGATGAAGAGAACCATTACAGTAGGTTTAACTTCATGTTATTTTCAATTTCACATTTGAAAAGAACACATATTAAACTTATTCATAAACACCATAATATGCAATTTAATACTTTTTTACATCCCTTTATTCCTCATATTTTTATTTTAAAATTAGATATTTAAGCCAACACAAGAATCATAAATCAAGAACATTATGACTAAGCCTCCATATGGTGATGACAGCCTATTCACACCTTTTTGCTATTATATATATATATATAGTAAGAATTTTACATTTAATGTTCATGTATAACTTCTTATACTGTACATCATCTAGAAAGAATTTCATAATGCAAAAAACTTGAAAAACCTTAAAAAACTCCATTTTATATTTATAGCACCTATAATCTTATTTTGTTAAACAAACATTATATACAATAACATAACAAAATAATGGCAAAAACATATATTACAATTGTGGTCTTTAGATTAAAAATAAAACTCAGCTGGATCTACCACTTGCTAATTCCCCACCATACAATTTAAGGTCTTTGAGGGTCATTACACATGATACCAGCCTCCACTATTTTTACATGACGGTTTATAAGTAGAATCCTCTCTATCTATAAAGTATTGATAATTATAATGGAGCTATTGTAGTACCAATTATTAGATGAAATTTTAACAAATGAATAAGTAGAAATATTAAATTCATACATAATTTAGAAACACTTTTACATGTCAAATAAATTAATCCAGAACATGCCTTAAATGCCCTAATTTAATTTCAAATTTTATAACTAAATGAAAAGAACATTAAAGAACTTTGTTAAAAAGCAAAACTAACATTAATGAACACATTTTTATCTTAAAAATCAATAAAAAAATATCTTAATATTTTAAAAATTTACTTTTCAATAAAATTTACAATTGGGAAATTATATTAATTTGCATGTCTCTATTTTTACTTTTAAACATACAAGTATAGAAAATTTTCTTTTAAAATAGAATCACAAATAGGAATACATTTCTAAAAAAGTACAACAAACAAAACTAAAATTTAAAATGTCTATCTTTTTGAACATACCGCAAGTGACTGTGAAGTACTTTGTAAAGATCCCTGAACACTGCAAGCATTTAAATTTGGATCGTTAGCTATACTGCTTCCAGTAAATGTTAACTGAGCCAATTTCAATTGTAAACTACTTAAATCGGGAACTATAGCTTTTTGCTGCAAAGAATGTTGTGTACTTCCACCACTACTGCTGCTACTGCTAGAGTGCAAAAAAGAGGAAAAAATTCAAATATATAATAATTTTTAATATATCAATAAATTTCTTTTGAAAACAAACTAAGGTTACCCTATTTTATTACATATGTCAAACTAAAAAAGAAATAATTGAAGTAAATAAGTTTTTTTTATAGCTAAACACATAACATTTACACATAAAGATTGACAAGTACCACAAAAATTCAAAGCTAAAAGTCAGTGTAATTTAAACAGTAGAGAGTAAGAAATTATTAACACTTCAGGGTTAAAAATAATTTCTATGTTTCTTAATTTAAATAGTTTACTTATTTTCAAAATAAAATTTTGAAATGTCAACTATCATTGATATTCGGACAAATTATTGAGTTTAAATGTATAACTTTTTAAAACTGACTTTAAAAAAGTAGTATTTGTTATAAGTTTCTCACATTTTAAAAATTGAGGAAAATGAGAAAAAATCAAGTATAGATTTCCATTTACACACATTCTCAGAATAATGAAAGAGGCAATTTTAAAAAATTCAACTCTCCTTCTTAAGATATTATATTGCATCAAAACAAAGTTTTTCTTTAAATAAAGGAAAATTTCTTATTTCTTGCATTTAAAAAATAAAACTTTTTTATATTTTTCACTTTAAATTTTGCAGGAGATTATAAAAAGGTAAATTATGAAGACAAGTAAAATGAGTACACTGCTTGACAACTGTGAACAATCAATTTATGTAAAATTATGTTTCTAACAACTATACAATCAATTAAAATATAAGTATAGAGGGTTTTCAGGTCTACACTTTTTTAAAACATCAAAAGCACACACACACACACACATTGCACACAAGTTTTTTTTTTCCCTTACTTTTCAATTTTAAATTTCAAACACTAAAATTACAGAAGTCAAATTAATCAACAGCTTCTGAAGATTGCACAGTGAATTTTAATATTTGGATCAAATAAAGAATGTAAAATGTATGAAAGATATGATTTGAAAGCAAAAAATTAAGATCATGCAGTTGGTTATCTTGATGATGGGCAAAGTATTAATCAAGTTGTCACAGTAATAGGCAAGTACAAAGACATTACTGCTCAGTTAAAATAACCTATTGCAGATGGAACTGATCTGCAAAAGTAAGTTGAGCAATGTAAAAAAAAAAATACACATCTCAAGAAGCTATGTTTGCAAGAAAAGGAACAGACTAAGAAAGTTCCTGGACAAAAAGGATTAGAAGTCTTACACTTGGCCAGATAACTGCAGACATTGCAAATGCTACTGGCACTTGTTATATTCAAGATTATTTTTCTTTGATGCATTCACATCGTGACTGTGATTACTTATTAATATTGCATTATAAAGTAACATGAAAGCTTTTGGCGACAGATGTACTTTTGACCCATAGTCAAGTGATACAGATGACATTTGAGCCATCACTTTAATTTTCCAAACTTCCATACTATACCAAGGTGAGGAATTTGAGTCTTTATATATTTAAAATGCATCATAATTGAGTCCTGATACCAGTGAAGACCAGTCATATAGTACACAACTGATCTTTAGTGGAATTACCTGAGCTTGTAACATGACTACTTGACTACACCAGATGCAAGTCACATATTACATGCTCAAAAACCTGTTACATACATTATGTGAACATTAACACCGAGAATGATGTACTGAGTATATCCATTGGGAGCAGCAAAAGTAATTTAGAATATATAAGCTAAGATGCTAATAGCAGAGTAATCTTGTAGTACTTATACTGTTTATATGATTATATTGTAATACAGAAAACAGAAAATAATGAACAAAAAAAACCTCGGTAATCATTAATATACCAAAGAAAGAAATACATTCTGTTAAGAAATTGGAGAAAAAATTAATCTACTGCCAACAGCATCAAAAATTGTTGGATGACTTGTAATTAACAGAATGAAGATAAAATAGAGAGTCAGAAACAACTAGAACTAGCTGGCTCCAGAAGAGATTGTAGTTCAGTATGACATTTTTACTTTTGGAAATATTTCTGGACAGACACTATATAATGTAATATGATTTATTTCCTTTTTGAAGAATCGAGTAAGACATTTGGTTCTGTTGCTAGAATAAAAGAGTAGAAAATTTTAAAACATTAAGATATTTATAAGAAATCATAAATAACAGGAAATACATAAAAATAAAAACTTTCATTGAAGTAAATGAAAAAAAAAAAAAACAGATTTATTTCAAGAAAAAGTTAAGTAAAATAAGATCGTGTCATGACAGACCTTTTTATTATCACTACCTTTAACAACTTTAAGAAATCAAAGAATGAAAATATGGAATTTTACAGCTGTTAAGGGGATCTTGATTTTGCAGACAATGCTGTCATGCTATCATCCAAATTAAAGGATTTACAAAGAAAAAAGAAGGGGGAACTGAAGCTTTTTCAGAAGATAATAAAAAAGGTTTTCAAAATTAATGGAAGCTTCTAGTACTCCAATCAAAATACTAAATAAATTCAATAGAAGATGTGAGCACCTTTATTTTTTACATCTGGGAGTGACAATATATAAAAATAGTGGTTCTTATAACAATGTTGAATACAGAATTTCAAAAGCTTTGAACTGCTTAAATTTTTTTAACAAGTTGTAGAGAGCAACAATTATACTTGCAAAACTCTAATTAAGTTTGAACAAATAACTGAAATAGAAAATGAAATCATATTTAAATGAAGGAAGGATACAGAACTCAAGAATGAACAAAGATAGCATTCTGAATATTGCATCAACCTCAGTCCCTGATGGAAAGAGAAAGTGTGAATGGCCCTGCTTGACTTGACAATATGTATGATGGAGCAAGAGAGAAATAGGTCTGGATAAGCAAGCTGGAATAAATCTCAACTTGTTGCAGTGGATCAAAATTCTTGGCAATCTAGATTGAGAGCCTCGTATGCACAAGACAATAAAGAAATTAATGATCTTTACAATGATGAAAGAAGTAAAAGAGTAAGGTAGTTGATGGCTTCAAACATTAGGTTTGACAGGAAGATCTTGGCAGATAACATGGCTACATAGGATTCTGGGACTTAAATCCCATAGATTTTGCATAATCCTGTAATGAACACCAAATATGCATCACTGTTCAAGATTGCATTTCATAAAAGACTCTTATATGCTCAGTACTTTCATCATTTAAACTTCCTTAAAGAAGCATCTAATTTACATCTTTTTTAAAAAAACGTGACAAAATTTGTGTCATTTTGCAAATTGAAGAAGGAACAATACTTCTACTAAACTTGTAATAATTTCTACTTCTTCAAATATCTTTTATAAGTTATTACAAAAAAAAAAATCTCTACTCCTTGTCAGCAGTTTTCAAGCAGTGTAGATTATAAGAGATATGAGAAATTCTACATTATTATAAATGCATTCAAAATGAGTAAAATTAAAACGAAATACATTTTGATGATAAAAAAAAACCAAAACACACCTAAAATCCTGAATTCTTTTAGCAGGATCAGAAACATTTTGACCACCAGAAACTGTATTTTGAGTTTCATTCTGCTGCAAATCACTTTTGTTCTGGGATGCAACAGCTTCAGACGATCCTCCAGATTGTTCAGGAGAACCAGCTGTAACACTTATCTATAACAAAATTAAAGCATTTCTTTTGACAAGAGTATTCATTGATATTTCACTTCTATAAACATCAACTCATTTTTTAAACTTTTTACATTGACATCCTTTGAAAACTACACTTGACACAAAGAATTTTCTCATTCAATAACAGAAACAAATTTATTCTTCAATAAATATCTTATTATCTTCAATAATAAATTCATTAAAACATTTTTTATAAACGTTAAGGTATCCGAATTCTCAAAACAATATATACAATATTACTAATCACAACTTATAAAAACTATTTTTTTAAACAAGGGGGGGGGAGGGAACAAAACTATACAAAATAACACCATTACAAACATAGTTATCTAAATCATTAAAAATTACAGACAGAATAATATGTAATATAACTTATTACAATTTTTAATCATATGATAGTATCATATGAAGAATTTCAAGTATTTTGATGATTAAAGTGGGCTAAATCCTAAGATCAAACAGGTAACAGTGTAAATATTCCTTTTTCTCTTGTTCAATAAGTAGCTTCCAAATATTCGTTGATATATCATAAACACCCTTAAAATACATAAATTTATAATTTTGTGTAAAGAGGGAGAAAATGGTGGATAGAAAAAAAAATTTGTTGATTCTTTATCAGTTTCTGTTATCCATTTAGCGGCAGTTGAAATGTATACAAATGTTTTAGTAATGAGACATTTTCTATTACTATGAAAAAATAGCTAGATGATATACATCCTCAAAAGATAAAACATATATATTACATAAATCTCAAAATATATTTAACAACATATATCATATAAAAACTTATTTAAAATATTTTTTCAAACAATAGAACTTAAAATTGTTCATAATAAAATATAGAAGAAAAAATGAGGTCATTTAAATTTTTAAAAAATTATGAAGCAAAATTACTGAATACACTACAGAAATGAAAAACATTCCAAATACTAAGTATTAATATAAATATAATAAAGATATTTAAAACACTGCTGTTTTTAAAATTATATCAGTTTTATAACAGCATTTTATGCATGTAACACAATAACTTGTTTCTTAGTGATTCTGGAAGCAAATATGACAATGATAATAAATTGAAATTTTATGTAGTAAGCAAATTTAATTTTTTAAAAAATACTATTGCTTTACTTTCATAAAAGCATTCATATTTCAGATTGTACAACTATTTAAATTAAATAAAAGAAATTACATCAAAATTAGTTGTTTTTAAAAGTAAATATTAGGACAAAAGCAAGGCAACTTAACACCAAAAGCTAATAATCAACATTAAAAAATTTTCAAAATATAAACTATTACAAAAAATTTTGCACTTCATTTAAACCACAGGAATCAGTCAGAATTTACTTTTGAAAAATTCCATACAAGTGTGATTGTAAAAAACATATAATATTCAAGATATTAGAAATATATAGTTACGAATTTTTAATATGCAATATAAAGAAAAAAATATTTGCGAGATGTTTTTCATTATGAAGTAAATGAATAACAAAAAAAAATGTATATCAAAAAAAATCAATAAAATTGTCTCTCAGTGATCATTTTAATTTCTGACAAAATATTAAAATATTTTCTCCTACATTTAAATGGTTCGAAGAATACATATTGTGGCAAAATATCAGTGATTACTGTACTTACATAAAAAAAAATTTAATAATCAAAAACTCATTATTAAAAATGAAACTAAAAAGAAGCAAAGATATTACATTAAAATAATTATTAAAAAGAAGATTCTGAAATAAAATAAATAATAGAAATAGTTTTATAAAAAAATATAACAGCCTTATAATATAATGCCAAATTAAAAATAAAAATTTATCTGTTAACTATCAAATCACTAATAAATATCCTTTAACTATGAAAGTTTTCCATTATTTTATTCTAAAGTTATTAACTATCTTTACATTAAAAAAATGGTTTGAATTTATCACTATATACATTTAAATTCACAAATAATTAGTGTCAATATAATCAGACCCCCTATTGTTCACAATACATTTTGAGAGCAATGTATCTATTAATAATAAAAATGACTGAATTGTAACCCTTAAGGATACAGTAGCTAATTTGCAAAAATTATGATACATAACATAAATCAAGATCAGAAATACAGTTGTATTGTAAAAAAAAGTCGAATGACATTATTTAGAAACTTTTTTCAAAGTAATTTAATATTTCATGAAACAAACACTTTAAGAAAAATATTTCAAATTATTTTCCTATTTCTTTCTCTTTCTTTTTTCATTTTAAAAGAAAAATATTGCACACTGTCTACAAAGATTTTACTTAAAATCCATAATATATTAAAATACTTCTAGTCAATTTATGTCTTCTAGATTACAAATGGAAATTTTACAAAGGTGGAAGGAAAGTACTACATAACCACTTTCAATTTTGCTTTTCTTTCACCAAATGTAAAGTGTTACGAAACTTTTTAAAATTTACCTTCACTTTCAAATGTTGACTGCTTAAATAGTTTTGATATTACATTGGAAAGCAGCAGTCTTACTAAAAGTGAAAATTTAGAAATTTAAATTTATAAAGTAATTCATAACTTATTTTTAGTTAAATATATGTATATAATTATTCAAAGAGACAACAAATTGATTGAAATAACTGGGAATATTTAAAATTAAAATACCTGAGATCTAGCAGGTTGCTTGCTTAGGGGTACAGAGGATTCAACTTTTTGTTGAGTATCACTCGCTTTAGTTTCTGAGGCAGACTGCACAGCCTAAATTCATTAAAGTATAAATTCATACGTTTGCATGAAATACCATTTTGGCAAATGCATTTGATGAAATTACGAAACAAAATTTAGTGCCTCGTAATTCAAAACGTTATTAAAAAAAAGTGTTAGCATTTTTCAGAAGCAAGTGCATCTAATAAAGCTAATTTATTCCTCAGTGTTTTTTTTTTAAAAATTGCATAACTTCTATAGATAAAAATTTTATTTTTAATAACCCTTCTTATAGGTAGAAAAGAAGTTCCTGAAGTAACAGAAACATCTTGACTAAAATATAAGCTTTATTAAAAATATATGTTTCATTATAACTTTATTTCAATATTCATGGGCTTGGAAAAAGAATAAAGTTTTAAATTCTCTTTGACGTTAGACTGTGGAACGAATTAAAAGTTGTTACAGTTGCATAAACTAATTGAAAATTTTGATATCAATATGTAGAAGAGAAAAATATGCAACCTATTTAATATTTTAATGAACTTATATTAATACTAAAATGTTATATAAAATGTCTACATGAAATATGCTTTCTGGTCCATAAGGGGTCTCTTTATAATGACATGAAATTTTAAATTTCATTGCCATAAATCTAATTGTGTTACATCCGCCTTGAACATCATAGAAAATATAACCCATTAAAAATGAGAATCAGCAACACCATTGGGGACAAACCAATTTAATATTATACACATGTAAAATAAATTTTTCTTCACAAAATTTATGAATCATTATAAAGCTTCAAGCTTTCCAATTCTTTTAATTTAACCAACCATAGTAGTATATTTATGGAACAGAAAAGCTAATCATACTGAATGCAACAATTAATCTAGTCACTCCAATTTGGTACATAAAAATTTGTGTCAAATACAATTCTGTGAAATATGCAAATGAAAAAAATTCAATATTTAAAACGAAATTTTTCTTTAATAATGCTTGAAAATAGTATTTTCCTATGATCAGACAAACTATTTTTAGGAGAAATCATTGTCATCCCTCCCACCCACCCAAATACATAGAATAGGCTTGTTTTTTCCATCATTTCCAAATAAAGAAAGTGACTACTTTTATGATTTTAAAATTTCAGCATATTAATCAGCCACCCATAGTCATGCACTTGCAGCTATCAAAGCAAGCTAATACAGGCAGCGTTACAGAAGAAGCAGAGCTGAGCAGCAACACTAACCTGCCAGATAAATCCAGGAAGCAGCATGTGTGGGATTTCACAACAACAAACATGGTGAGTCATGGTTATCAACCTTTTCCAACGACCAGTGTGTTTGACAGAAAGTCGTTTGCCCTTAGTTCTCTTAATATTTTGAAAATTAAATTCAAATAGAGATGTGATAATTTGCATGATTTTACACTAAACATTGAAGAGCTTTACTATACAGTTTACACAATTAGAAAGATCCCCCTTTATAAACAGTAAAAGAGTAACACTTATTAATCACTGTAATCAAAGAAATCAATCGTAAAATGTTTTAGAAAAGTAATTTTTGAAATTATGTATATATAAACACTTCATTCTTTTTCCATTAACTCTATATTCTATTAATATTCAGACACCATAGTACAAATACATTTTAAATCCCATGAGTTTTTAGTAATTAAACCAATTTCAAATTATTTCTATTCCTTGTGGTTCAAGAATCGTATTAACAGATTATAATCAATCCATATAATGACTTGCAATATAAAACAATGTAAATTTTTGTACATGGTATATAAAAAATACCACTGCATAAATCTGAAGTTCAAACAATTAGAATTAACTCTCACAAAAGTTTTTAAAAATAATGTGAACTTAATGCGAAATCAAATACTTAAAAAACAGAAAAAAGGCATCGACATAAAATTCAAACAACACATCTTATATTTTATCCTAGGCAGCAGGTTACTTATAAATTAATGTGTTTAATACTAAATAAACAAGTACCATAATTTGAGCATTACAAGATATATTTTAAATGTTGTTTTTAAATGAATATCAATACGCATAATCCAAACATTTAAAGCAAGAAGTTTGACAACTTTATTTCAGCCAATAAAATATTTAGAATATACCTATGAGAAAAATTACCTAATTTAACAGTCCAAATCCTAAAATATTTACCCAATACTTTACTTATAATTCAACTGATATGAAAAATACCTCAACATTCTATATAAATAAATTACTGGGCTTTAAATTCATGAGAATTAAAAATATTATAAATATAAGAAAATATGATAAAATACTTATGCGAGTTCATATATAATGCATAATCATAAAGTTAAAAAGCATATGAACTTACAGCTTGAAATTTTACAATAAAATAATATTAAAACAGACATAATGATGTCAAAAAATGATAAACAAATTTTACCACAGTAAAAAAGCATACAAAACCAAATTATTTTATTAAGTATTTTCAAAACCAAATTAAGCATTTCCAATTACAAATAAAATATTTCTCTGCAACTTCAGAATCTATTAGAAAATCAAATAATATTTTATGCTTTTTAATATGATAAATAATTCTAATTTAAATAATAAATTTAAAAGTTTTTATTTAGTTGTATAACAAATTCCATTAATATTTCTTGAAAATGAAATTTCAAAAAGTTTTCAAAAGCAAAAGAAATTGTACAAAACTTGTATTTTATCATTTAAAAATTAGCTACAAGTCCAATGATTTACCTAAATTTGAATAACTTAACTATGGCTTCTCTAATTAAACGACGAATAATTTTGATTACATCAAATGACAGAGATTTGAAAATAAGATTATACATTGGTTATAGTATTTACTATGTTACACATGTGCTACATATATATAAAAAAGAGATCTTTTAAATATAAAGCTACATTGACATATAAAAATTGCTAATAGCAGATAAACAATTAGAATATAAAAGGAAAACACTTGAATCTAATAAGAATTTTGCACTGTTCCAAAACTTGAAATATGTTTTTTAAAAATAGAATAAAATTAATATAAAATTATGAGGCATTATGTTCTCCAGTACTTCATAATTAATTAAATGTAAGACTATAATGTTAAATAACTTCAGAAAAGAATTTCAAAATAACTCTTTAAGAGTGACTAATGAACCTGCATTAGATACACAAGAAAATTTGTGTAAATGCTAATAAAACATTTTAATGCTCTAAGACAGACACATTAGTTAAATTCCAAAAACACCTTTACAAGGATGGAAAATTATGCTATGACACATGATGTGCAGATTTCATTTTTATTTTACTAAATGAGCAAATTGCCATTCCAAAGAAAAATATTCTATAAATGATATGGAACTTTCCATATATCATTTAAATTAATCTGAAAAATATAACCTCACAGTATATGTTTAAATTTACAATTTAAATTTTGATACTGAGATTAATTCAGATGCTGGCCGCTAGATGCTGTACTAACTAATTTTTTTTTTTTTTTTTTTTCCCAAAACCTGTCAAAATGAATTGTAACGTCATGAAACATAAAAAATAAATATAATTAGCGAATTAATAAGAATATTAAATATGTCACATGAAAGAAAGTAATAGTTGTTAATTTAAGATTTATTTCATTGTTTGTTAATTAAAGCTGTAACATTTCGTTATTGTATGTGTAATGAACTGAACTGATGTTTACTGAAAACAAAACTGAAAGAAAAGGTAAAACTAATTCTATCAATGCAGTCAGATATGCCGTATATGGTTGTGAAATGTGGGCGAATAAAGCGTAATATGATGTTAGCGATTTGCTTAATTATTTGTCACGCTAAGTAAAGAAAATTGGTGACCTTGACTGTGTGTTATTTATATGATAACAACGGCTTTGCCTGAAGAGAAGTCAATTCTAACTACGAGCTTAGAGGCAAGTGCTGTTAGTATCACGATGACGCCATTTTAGACAGTCAAACCAGAAACACCTTTTTTACCACAAAAGGAAGCCCATTGCAAATCAACAAATTAACTTCGGAAGAGACGAAATTTAACGAATTATTTATTAATGAACGTCCCTCAACTCCAACTATGGTTCTTGGAAAACAACTGGGACATTATTAAGGATTCAACCGCTGCCAAATATACAATGACGAAAGAAAGACTTTAAAGCACTTTCAGGGAAAATGAAAATAATCAAGAGCCTGGAATTAGACGACATGACGCTCAGTCAACTGATGCGGAAAATGTGTTCTTCAGGAGGAAGTAATATCTCCGAGAAAATTCTATGGACCCTTTGGTTAGAGATGATGCCGAGTATAGTAAAATGCATCGTGACTGTGAGTGAGGAATCACTCGAAAAATTAGCAGCGATGGCCAATAAAATCTTAGAGATGTGTTCTAGGAATGCTGAGTGTCAGTCAATTTCAATTTAGAACGACAAGCGCGTTATGATGGATGAAATTTTGTTCACCGCTCGCGCAGCAAATAGCTTATATGAGTATACAAAGACATTCATGTAGCCCTTTTCGATATATGAAAAGCCCCTCCAACCCAAAAGACTTTGCGGGTCGCTATGGAAACACATTTTACTCCGCATAATTAAAATGACCATGCTCAGAGTGTTCTGCAGCGAGAACAGCGCCAAGTGCTGTAGGAAGATTAAACAAGAAGGGAGACGAAAGTTCCACGAAAATAAATATTAGTTCTAAAAGTCACCTTTAGGGGAATATGTGGCGTTGTGCAATTGAAAAGAAGGTTTTCTTTAAAAAAAAAAAGCAGAATCAATACTGAAATAAAATTACCTTTTATTTAGCACAGTTTTCAATTTAATTCAAGTTCAAAATGGCATCAATTTAAAAAGAGAGAGAGAAATTTACAAAACACAGATAAAATCTCTTTATATGCCTTTTTATTTATTACTGAGTCTCAAAGAAAGCCGCGGAAGAAGAATGCTGGTTTATTTTATTAATGTCGCACAAGAAGCAACACGGTGGCTATTGGTGAAGAAACCTCGAGATTTTGCGCCTCAGTCAAATAACGTGGATGATACCTACGCTGGCTCCTCCCTCTCCTAACTTCCCTGCCACGTCAATGGGAGGACTTTGAGCCTCCATTTTGATTTAACGTGTGTCAGCCCAGGCTACACGGCAGGTCTTTAGTGGCATCAAGACTCGAACCTTCGAATCGATGAAAACCATTTACCGCGAGTCTGCAACCTTGACCACTAAGCTATCGCGGCATAGCAATCGTTTAAGTAATTTATTCAAATTTTACATTACATCTTTTGGCACAGTGCAGCTTCTTTGGCTTTAAAAGGTAATATGTTACTTTGCGAAACAATTGGATTGAAAAATACGTGCAATGTCTCCTTTAGTCGAACATGCGTTACTTGTCAAGTTCTTTTACCTCAAGCAGGCCAACGCGTCAACCACTCTTCGTGCTTTTAGAAAGCACAAAAAATGCGTAAAGGTAACAGTCTTGTGTCAGTTAACGGTTGTGAAGTTTGAGAAAATAGATTCTCTGAACGTTTAGTTAGGCACAGGACGAAAAAACCCAGCGCAGTACACAATTGAAGAAGTTGCAACACAACGATTGTCGACAGAGCATAAGAAAATATTGCAGCCAGCTATGTTGAAGGATAATATATCATGGACTGTACGGGATATTCCTGCTGACATGTTACTTTCTGCTGTTGTGAAAGCTGTGCACAGAATGCAATATGTGGTCCACAAAAGCGGCAGAGACATCGAAAAGGATTTGAATGTGCTACATAAAAGGTAATTTTATTTCAGTATTGATTTTCAATTTTTAAAACTCTCTTTTCAATTACACATTGCCGCATATTTCCCTACCGATGACTTTTGAATTCCATCACACACGTGTGTGTACGATGGAAATCGATTTATCACAATTTCAATTTTAGTTCTTTTAATGCCAATTCAATTTCTCACGTTAAAAACTACTACTACTACTTTCACCTTTCGAGTAACGGGAAGCAATTAATCCTCCGGGTCCCCATTAAAGAAATCAAGAACATTCTGCAATAAATTACAGGAAATTATATTTTATAGAATTAAGGGCGTCTGGACTTCAAAATATCATCCGCGTACGTGAAAAAACACCAATTTTCAAACTAATACAACTTACCAATGAAACAAAGAAGAAATATGACACTTTTATGATGTAACATTAATATATATTTACATTTAAACTCATACTTTTATGTAACTTTGAAAAAAATTTAAGTTATAAAGAAACATAAATTCCACTTCAAAAATTACGACACTTTCAAAATTACGAAAATCAATATTTTATTGCGAGCAGGATTCTGATGAACAACATCGATCAAAATTTACAGAAGAAATTTTGTTCAGTAGAAAAATGTTGTGTTTTCAAGTTATACATACTTTATAAAAAATTTAGAGGAAAAAAATTTAAAATACAGTTATACAGAAAATTATGCAATTTTAAGAAAAAAATTATATGAAATTTAATTGGATTGTTTTTTTCTGTTAATACTTTGTCTAAAAACTGTGCGTCTGTTTGTGATATCATTAAAAAAATCCTTTTTTTTTTAATTTGGGTAAGAAATTTCAAACTAATATGATTAATGATTTCTGAGATCCTAGAGGCAAGCTAAAATTTTTGTTTTGATAAAAATGAAAATAAAGTTGTAAAATAACAACAAAAAAAAGTTAAACAATGTTTGGAAACAATGTCTGGAAGTTTTGGTAGCACCGTTAAATTTTAGACACCAAAATGTTCAGAAAAAATGGGGCTATAACTCATCTGTTTTTCAAAAACTATAATGTATTCCACAACTCCTTAAATGCAATTGTACGAAATATAATTAAAATACTGTCCTGAAGTTACAACAGAATGCTGGTGCTAAATTATTAGCGATCAAAAGACACCGAGAAGTCAGCCTATCTGGAACCATAAGAAAGAAGGAAAAATATGGACCTAAAAAGACACCAGAAGCTGGCTGCCACTATTTCGCATAATTCGCGCGTCCCATTCTCTTTTACGTCTAGTAACGCACACCCGCCTCTTCAGTGGATTTGCTGGTTACGTACACATTTTATATCGCCCATTCATGCAAGACGGCTCCCGCGCTTTTTAAAATAAGCTCAATTATTCAATTGTGTCTGAACAAGAATACGGGAAAAAACACCGATAATTGAGTCAGTGTACTGAGATATTCCCATAGTATTGTGATACGATATGAACGACTCCCAGTGTGGAATGTTCTTTGGTACTTTTATGTACAGTAAAAGTATACATTTTCGTTCAGATAATCCAGTTCAGCGGTCCGCAAGTTGACATAGAGTGGACCACATGCTTCCTACCTGAAAAACGTGTGCAGTCCTGTAACTGGAACGCGTCGGGAAAACGAACCCAGCAGCAGAGGAATTATTTGGCCGCAAATCTCGTCTATTTGTTACTGACAAAATATGGGTTGCCAATTCTTAGTGGAGCTGATGTTTCCTTCATTCCTGCTATAAGAGGTGAGCCTGAAGTTTCAGAGTATAAACTTTTTGCTGCTAATGGCACAGAAATGCCACATATAGCACTAAAATGCTAATCCGGGATTTAGGCTTAAAACGACCTTTCCAAATGTCATTTGTAATTGCCAAAATTTTTAAGGGCATAATTGGGGTAGATTTTTTTTACATAAATTTCAACTACTCATTGATTTGCACAATAAAAAAAATTATGCGATGGAATAACAAACCTCTCTCTCAAAAAAAAAAAAAAAAGGAGAATTACTGTTATCCAAAGTAACTTTCATTTAAGCACTATTAATAAAACAAGTAAATGTTTTGAAATTTTAAACAAATATCCTGACTTCACTAAGCCTAATTTAATTAACAGAGCAATTAAGCATGATACACAGCATCAAATCTTAACCACAACCAGCCAGCCTATTCCAGAGCAAGACAACTAGCACCAGGAAGTATTACAGGGTTAAATTTTGTTTTTCACAATATAGATGATGAGCTTATAGCATCATCCTCAGATGAGTACATTTTATCAGTGGTATTAGACATGTTGAACAATATGACCTGTTTGTGTGTGACCTGTGTTTTTTTTTTCCCGTCCAATTTTTTGAGTAAAATTAAAAACACGATACCTTGCGATACGCCAGAGGACTCAACTAATTCGCTCGCTATAATTCGTCAATCACTCAAAACCATATAGAGGATTTTTTCAAGCCATCCTGGAGTAGTCACTTCCACTGGACGTCCCGAACGATGTTCAGCTTTTGTGGATGTATGGTCCCGTTTTAACTCCTTTACACAATTGTAAATAATTGCGAACACTGGAGCAGATATGCCATGAACTTCATCCGATTCAGCTTTGATCTCTTTCGGTGTTAAGCCTTTTCAAATATAAATGTTTAAATCGGTTCTCGAAACTCCCATTATACCCATGTTTCTAAATATACACAAGCTTCTTGCTTCAATCGAAAATAAAATGAAAACCATGTGAAGAATATAACTGACACTTACACATCTGTCTAGCGAGACATGATTTTACTAAAAACATACCATTTTCGATGCTACGAGCGGAATCTCTTGGACTTTCTAAGGACTTATTGAACGTCTTTTGTATTAAAGCAGATATCTTAAGTTTAGTAAATACTTAAATAATGCCATGTAAGAAAAAAAAACTTAGCAAAAAAACACACAATACGCATTTTAACATCTAGCTAAAAGGAAGAAGAAACATGAAGGTTTGAAAATGAGAAATTAATTTAAAAAATTTAAGAAAAATGTCACAGATGGCTGATAAACATGCCTCAATATTTTAAGATTAAACAATAATTATTACACTTTTGTTAAAAGAAGAAAAAAAAAAGACTTAAAATGGATTAAGTGGTTATTAACATAAACCAATTTAAGATACGAAAATACAAATAGAAATTTTTAAGTCCTTGCAAAACAAGTCTTGTGAATTGATTAAATCTGTTAATAGTTCTAGTTTCATGTCTGATCATACTAATGACTATAACAACAAGAGGAATTTGATATTGAAAATTAAAATGATTTACGAGTGTGAGCTCGAACTTGAAGTGCAAATTTAATTATTATCCCTCATCAACTTCTTTCTGACATGTATTAAGAGTTATTTTATGTGTTTCCCTCTTTCATACAGATTAACTAAATGAAGTATGAGAAAATTCCAATTTGAAATTTTTAACATAAAAACCTTTGATTTTTGGATTTTTCTCCGGAACAACAGCACATTATTTGAATTAGTATAGCATAATTTTCAGCAATGAAGTATCTTTGAAACATATTTAAAACAAATGATTTAAAAGCTGAATTGCTCAGTTTTTTTAAATTGAAAAATACCGAGTTTTAATGATAGCTTTCTTTAATTTTATTTTCATATATAATGTATCAACTTGATTGAAGAAATTATAAGTAGACCACAGCTTTGAAAATTAACACTGAAATTATAAGTAGACCACAGCTTTGAAAATTAACACTGA
>BMAW01103442.1:475071-487620 GCA_019974015.1 Nephila pilipes
GAAATTATAAGTAGACCACAGCTTTGAAAATTAACACTGAAATTATAAGTAGACCACAGCTTTGAAAATTAACACTGACATGTTTCCTATAATGAATACAACAAAAGATATTGGGGATTTGAATGTGCATGCAGTATTTCCTTTCCTCCTAGTTCCATCACAACTTGATGCAAGAAATTACAATACAGTGTTGAAAACATTAATGTCAAATTTTAAAAAAAACAATGATTTCCTTTGATTGCACAATTTTTTCAAGTAATTTCAGCATGGAGAAGCTATTTGTATAACCAGCAAAATGAATAAATTGAATAAAGTTGAGTCAGCACTAAGAGAGCATATTTTTAATTTATGCAGAATATCCTTCTCAGATTTGCAATAATTTCTTTAAATGTCTTGAATAAAGTTTTGATTAAAAACTCGAGTGGTGACTCATTGATATGAAATTAATATGAGCACTCCCTCCATTTATTCGTTAACAGAATGGCAAGAACCTATATTAGCATGTATGTTTTCCTCCGGGTTTCTTTTTTTTTTTTTTTTCTTTCTTCAGTCATAATAATTAATCAACCCCAAAACATGTTGCTCATTACATTTTAAAGGAAAAGAACACTAAAAAAGTATACATTTGTTTTACAATATTTTTAAAGAAAAACATAACTTTAAAAAGAAACTACTCTTATAAAACAAATATTTCCATTTAAAAACATTGAAAAAATGTTTTAATGAAAAGAAAATCAAAATTACAAAAAGATTGAATACATACATGTACAGAACAACAATGGGACTTCATTGTTGGCATTCTTTATGTTATTATAAAATATTGATTGATGATGTGTTTTGCAACATTATGTAGAATGAAAAACAAAACACAGGAGGGTTTTTTTTTAAAAAAAAAAAATTTATGCAATTTAATAATACAGTGCATGGAAGCATCGATTTAGTTGGATTAAGTATCTGCAGCCCATTCTCATGTGTTAAAACATTTATTTTCCATAATCTATCCTCAAGTTAAGCCAAATAAAAAGGAGTCATGAGCTATGAAGTTGAGGTGATATTTAATAGCTTTAACAGAGCAAGGACAGATACTACTCAACTTGTGTTTTGTATTATGTTTACTACAAAAAATAATTCTTCTGTATTCTTTTTCTGTCTGCCATTAGTACTAGCAATACAACTGCACTTATAAATATAATGTCTTATAAATAAATAAATATATTTCTAAATCGTCTAATAATAATCAAAGCAACACATATTTATATAGCAATCACGTATATTTGGTAACTTAGGACGTGATTTTGAAGCATTCTATTCGAATCAGCGGAAATTGAGGTACCTTTATGCATTAAAATTTTGCTATTGGTATTCTTTATTTAAGATGGATGAAAAAAAAAGTGATCCTACTGCATTAAATCTCGATAATCCAAACACGGAAATCAATCGAGTAGCGGTTAAAACGCCAATTTTCAGGAGAAATATGCCAAAATTATGGTTCTTGCAGCTTGAAGCACAATTCGCTAATAGCGGTATTTCGCAAGATACAACAAAATATAGTATCGTCGTTGCTGCATTAGACGAAAATGTTTTAGATTTTGTTGTTGATATTTTGTAAAATCCTCCTGAAAATGAAAAATATGATGCGTTGAAAAAAGCTTTATTGAAAAGATTAACTGATACCGAAGAATCGAGATTAAAAAAAGCTGTTGACCGATCTCGAACTTGGCAACAAACGCCCGTCCGATCTTTTATGCCAAATGAAAAGCTTGGTAGGAAATTCTATTTCTGATGAAGTTATAAAATCTTTGTGGCTACAAAGGCTTCCACAACAGACACAAGCCATTTTTTCAATAAGTAATGATACTTTAGATAAGATGGCCGATAAAATTATTGCTGTTTACAGTTCGTCAGAAACATGCCAAGTAACGAAAGTTGGCTCATTGCCGAATCCGGCGTCATCACCCGATCGTAATAAATTAGACGTATTGCAAGCTGACATTGCTGCATTAACAAAAAAAATTTGATGAATTTTCTTGAAATACTAGATCACGCAGCAAATCGAGAGGAAATGACAGTCGAAGAAGATGCAGATTTAATTCCGCTCAATACGAATTTTGCTGGTACCATTTTAAATTTGGAAGAATTGCAAAAAAAAAAAAAAAAAATGGGTACAGCCATGCCAGTTTAAAAAAGAAAATTCGGAAACCAGTTAGCCAATCGCTTGATGCGGCTGGTGATATTGGCGAGAAAAGTTGCCGCTTATATTTACATGATAAATCAACTGGCAAGCAATTTTTAATCGACACGGGAGCCGATATATCTGTAATTCCTGTATACAAACAAAAGAATAATAAAACATCAGATTTTATTTTATTTGCCGCTAATGGTTGAAAAATTCAAACTTTTGGTACCAAAACTCTAAAATTAGATCTTAGACTTCGCCTCCAATTTACTTGGTCTTTTACAATAGCACATGTTTCAAGAGCTATTATAGAAGCAGATTTTCTCAAAAAATTCGGACTATTAGTTGATTTAAAAAGAAAATGTCTTATCGATCCTTTAACACCTTTGTCATCATTTGGTAAAATAGCAACTTTTCCAAATTTTTCTCTCACTACAATAGCTTCTTTATCATTTACTTCTTCAGTGGCTAGTCTTCTTAATGAATTCAAGGAAATAACACTTCAAAGTACACTTATTAAAGAACCAAAGCCTTTAGTAACGCAACATATAATAACAAATGGTCCACCCGTTACAGCAAAAGTTCGTCGTCTAGCTTCAGACAAACTCAAGATCGCAAGACAGTAATTCGAATAAATGCTAGAACAAGGAATTTGCAGACCCTCTAGTAGTCCTTGGGCAAGTCCATAACATCTAGTGCCAAAAAAAATCGGTGGTTCGAGACCTTGTGGGGATTACAGAGCTTTGAATTCTGTCACCCAACCAGACAGGTATCCTATTCCACACTTGCATGATTTCTCTCATAATTTGTATGGATGCACTGTATTTTTAACTCTTGATTTAGAACGAGCCTACCATCAGATACCAGTAGAACCATCTGACATAGAAAAAAACAGTCACCTGCACACCTTTTGGTTTATACGAATTCACGAGAATGACTTTTGGATTGCGAAATGCAGCCCAGACCTTTCAACGATTTCTTCATTCCGTACTTCAAGGCTTAGATTTTTGTTTCAGCTACATTGATGATATTCTCATTGCATCTAAGAATGATTCACAGCACATTAGTCATCTTAGACAAGTTTTCAAGATGCTGGCTTGGTAATCAAGGTTGTAAAATGCAAATTCTCTCAAACGGAAGTAAATTTCTTAGGTCCTCGTATTTCTTTCATTGGGATTGAGCCAACAAAAGAAAGAATAAAAGTAATCGAAGATTTCAAGCTTCCTGAAACTATAAAGGAATTGCGAAGATTCTTAGGAATTATCAATTTTTACCATCGATTTATTCCTAATGCTGCAGAAAATCAAACCATTCCGAATGAATACCTAAGAGGAAAGAAAAAGAATGACAACAACAAAATTCCCTGGACAGAAGAAGCAATTCCAGCTTTTCAAAATAGTAAGCAACAGCTATGTCATGCGACAGTACTAGTTCATCCTTCTGAAGAGGCTCACATTTCCTTAATGGTTGATGCATCTGATAATGGTATAGGTGCTGTACTACAACAGCTAGAAAATGGCATCTGGAAACTCCTTAGTTTCTTTTCAAGAAAACTGACACCCAGAAACGCTACAGCACATACGACCGTGAGCTGTTGGCTGCATATTCTTCTGTAAAATATTTTAAACATTTTTTGGAAGGTAAAACTTCATAATTTTTACTGACCATAAACCACTAACTTATGCATTCCAGCAGAAATTAGAAAAGCAACTCCTCTACAGCAAAGGCATTGGAATATGTTGGGCAATTCAGTGTTGACATTCAGCACATATCTGGAAAAAACAACATCATTGCCGATACTCTATCTAGAATAGACGAGCTTCATATTTAATCAACGCTTGATTATGAAGCTATAGCTAAAGCACAGGAAACTGACAAGGAGTTAAAGAAAATTCTTTCTACTCAGAATTCCTCGCTAAAATTAGAAAAAGTTCCTGTCTTTGGTTCCAGCTGTGTCATATTTTATAATAGTTCTACAAAGAAAAAGAGGCCTTATATACTAGAATCATTCAGGAAAATTGTTTTCAACAGTGTTCACAACCTCGCCCATCCTGGAATCAAGGCTATAACCAAATTACTTAAATCGAAGTTTGTATGGCCGTCAATAAATAAGGATGCAAGAACTAGAAGCTGCCTAAAATGCCAAAAGTCCATAGTTACACGACATGTGCAGAATCCTTTTCAGCAATATCACAACGTCAGTAGACGCTTCACAAAAATCAATTTAGATATCATTGGTCCCTTACTATCATCTGAAGGATTTCATCATTGCTTCACTATCATAGATCGATACAGTCGATGGCCCTAAGCAATTCCATTACCTGATATTCGAGCAGAAACAGTAGCAGACAACTTACTTAAAGGTTGGATTGCACGTTTTGGAACACCTTTAGTCATTACCACTGATCAAGGTATCCAATTCGAAGCACAACTCTTTCAAGAACTTTCAAAATTAATAGGATTTAAAGGAAATAGAGCTACATCATACCATCCACAGGCAAATGGATGCTCAGAACGATGGCATCGAACACTAAAAGCAAGTGTAATGTGTCATGAAAATGAAAGTTGGACAAGATCTCTTCCAATCATATTGCTCGGAGTGAGAACAACTTGGCGCGCTGATTTTCAATCTACTCCAGCGGAACTTCTTTACGGTGAAAACATTCGTTTACCATGCGATTTCTTTGAAGATAATAAATTCCAACCACAATCAGAATTTGTCCAAAAATTTAAAGCAACTATGAAACAAGTGAACCCTATTCCATTTTCATATAACTGCAAGCAGAAACCTCTCGTTTTCAAAGACCTTCAAAATTGTTCACATGTGTTCGTCCGCACTGACATTATTCGCCAGAGCCTGCAACCGCCATATCATGGACCATATCAAGTTACTAAACGATGTGATAAAATTTTCGCACTTCTCGTAAAAAATAAAAATGTTAACATTTCTATAGACAGGCTCAAACCATGTTTCTCTGACAACCCTATTGAAACTGATAGTGCAATAAATCATATGAGCAATCCACTTGACAAGCCTAGATCATCAGTTAAAAAAAAGATCAGGTTTGCACCTTTGCCCATTGCTCCCTCAACCAGATTCACAAGAAGAGGATGTGAAGTTAATTTGCCATTTCGTTATCAGTGAGATACATCTTGGCAGAGTGTCTCACTTAGAGGGGGAGGAATAGTGGTGATATTTAATCACTTTAACAGAGGAAGGACAGATACTACTCAACTTGTGTTTTGTATTATGTTTACTACAAAAAATAATTCTTCTGCATCCTTTTTCTGTCCACCATTAGTGCTAGTAACACAACTGCACTTATAAATATAATGTCTTGTAAATAAATCAATATAGTTCTAAATCGTCTAATAATAATCAAAGCAACACATATTTATATAGCAATCATCTATAATGTCAAGCCATATTTAAGACTTACCTGTAAGCAAATCTGTAGCTTTGTGTTCCATTTCATAACATTAAAAACCTTTGAATTTCTTCCAAATATAAGCATCATGTCATTCTTGTGAATTATTTCCTTGAGTTACAAGAGGCTTGCCCATTACTACTAGTACTTTTTTTTTTCAAACAATATTCATCAGCCCTGCTTTGAATGCTTAAATATCAGGATACCTGTGTAGCCAATTGTTCCAATAGATAGTAGAAGCTTATATCTCTTCTGCAATTTTTCATTTTGTAACTAACTCATCCATGCTAGTTGGTTAATTAATCCACACATAAATATAAGTATTTTCATGAGATATCAACTTCATAAATTTTGTTTATGAATAAGCTTAAACTGCATCATATTAATTTAGAATGTCCACAATTCATGCAGTTGAACTACTAATGACTAAACTTTAAAAAAAATTTAAGCCTGTACTCAGTTTAAGCAATCAGTAATGGTTTTTATTTGACCAAATATAGAAAAATAAGCTCTCAATTTCTAATAATGAGTATGAATTTATTTACAGCATTGAGATGTTCTATTTTAGTTTAAGCAAAGGAGAGTCCATCAGAATGAAATGTAGAGAAAAAAAAACATATTCTTGTTTTTATTCAGTTCATTATATACATTCATATTGGCACAACAGACAAATGCCAAATGAAAAAAGAATTAAACAAGATATCTCAGACAAAGGTAAGATATTTTTATCTTTTTTTTTCTCAATCCCTTCCTCCTGTTATTTACAAATCATTATCCTAAGACAAGTAAATTCTTTCAAACATACCTTAAAACCTTCCCATTCTTTTTTTTTTTTTTTTTTTTTTGTGACACATACAAAGCTAAAGTATTAATTTTCAAAGCTGCTGTAAATTTAAAACTATTTCAAAAATTTAAATAAACCTTTAGATATGCCATATGGAATAATTTCATATTCATGTAAATCATTTGAAACTAAATCTACGCTTATCTACAGTTTATAGTATTTCAAATAATACATGCTAAATATGTACCTTTAAAACTACTAAAGGAAACTTATTATTTTCTATTGCTAACAAAAATATTTTTTTTAAAAAAAATTATACATACACATTCATAGAGCAGCTCACATGCCACATTTATATTATACAAAGAAAATAAATGACATAATTCTAGATTATTTATAACAAATAAAGCATTTCAGTAATGCATTCAGTAAGAAAAGCTGTTAAAAGCAGACGAGCATTCATTAAAAAGATTTAAGACTGTTAAATATTTTTAATGATTTATGGACAATAAAAACATTTCACAAATTTGTAATCAACATAAGATCAATCAGAACCAAAACATAAAGGACTTGAAGTACCCTTATTTTTCATAAAAACTAAATTTACGTAAGACAATGTTCAAATGGAATTAACATAATTTTACGTTTAATTTTTAATTACATAATTTAACTTAATTTCTATTAAAAGGTTTAACATATCAACTATAATAAATGGCAACAGTTATTTTGCTTCTTTAATTTTTTTTTTCCATCTTTCATGATTTAAAACTGCAAAAATTAATGCAGGAGCATTTTATAGGTGAATTCATCCTGCATAGATCAATTTATTTTACAATTCTAGATAAATTTTCAAATAATTGTAAAAAATGTCAGTCATCTGTATATATTTAAGGGGAAGGAAGAGAGAGAGGAACATCTGTAATAACTTTTATAATTTTTATTGCAGCTCAAAAGAAGCTAAAGTTAACGAATCGATTAACTTCTAAAACAGTATTTTTATATAATGGATTTTTTTCCTGCAGAATTCCATAGAGAATGGACTAAAAAGGTTACAATCTAAATTTCATTTGAAATAATCATAAGTCAACAAAATGGTCAGGGGGAAGCTGTCGTGGGGCTATATACCAGCTTATTTCACACAAACAATTCATATTACTTTATTTTTTTAAAATATGGTACAATGATTGGATCAAAGTTTAATAAATTGTTTAACAGTAAAAGATCCTTGAAGTGTCCACGTTTTCCAATAGTATCTAATTTTGAATATTTCCCAACCTTTTTGATAGAATTGTTTGAAATTTTCGTTCGTAACAACTCCCTTTTTCATAACTGCATTTAATAATTCATATTTTTTATATTTATTTTTTCAACTTATTTATGATTTTAGAATGGAGGAAATTATCAATTTTTTAGTGCAAAACACTTTGAAAAATAATAGAGAACAAATTATTTTATCGTCAAATGTTCAAGACGCTCTTTTAATATTAAAGACAGCTTTTTTAAATCCCTGAATTTCAAAATATTTTAAGTAGAATTTTATGAAACTTGAAGAAATAAAAACTTTTTCATAAAGGAAAAAAAATACACACACACACAAAATTGATACCTTTAATGAGAAAAATATTTTTCAGATGTTAATTAACTATAGTAATACAGCTAATTAGTCTAATAACAATACAACTTATTTGCTTTTATCCTAATAACATTGGTATATTTTTTGTCCAGCTTCAAAAGAAATTTTCAAAAGTTATGAAAGATGCCTTTTACGAATGTACATTGATATATATTTATACACACTTCTACAAATATAATTATTGATAATAATTTTTCTTTGTTTAGATATACAGCAGCTCTCAAAATTGAGAATACACCTCTCTTTCTTTACCTTGAAAATAAAAACATATGGTAAAAAGTTTAATGTAAAGGGTTTTTTTTAAAAAAATAGGGAATGATAAATCACTTCTTAAATAAGATATTCATCCAAAAAATAAACATGAAGTTAATATAATAAAATTATTTGCATTCTCTGACTAAATGACACGAATTGATGTCACAAAATTAAGTATACACTTTGCAGAAAGTGACCACTAGCTAATACTAATTAATAATAACAGCTACCACTAATTTATTAAAGTTTTTGCTTATGATACCGATATTGGATTTAGATCCGAATCTATAAGTTTCTTGTAGAAATATTAATTTTTAATCTTCAAAATGGGTTCCAAAATGGAAACTGCAGCTCAAGTTAGAGAGCTGGTCAATAAAATTGCTGAAGAAAGTATGTCGCTTAGAAAAAATGCAAAAGTAGTTAAGCAAAGTCCTGGATGTGCTCAAAAATCATTACAAAGTAAAAAGAGTTGGAACACATTAAAAAAAAATTCATGGAAGAGGACTAAAGGAGATCCTGGATGATAGAACAAGTAGGAGGGACCTACAAAAAGTGACCGAAACTCCAAAGGTGAGTGCTCTAAAAATTGCTGCAACCACTTTTCTACAATACAAAGACCTTTCACAGCAGAAACAATTAAAAGATTACTCAGGAAAGAAGACTTTAATGGTCATGTGACTGGAAGAAAACCTTTAATTTCTAAACAAAACTGGGAGAAAAGGCTTTCATTTGCTGAAAATTATATTTTAAGGTCTCCTTACTTCTGGAATCAAGTTATATTTAGCGATGAGTAAATTTAATGTTTTTGAAATTGATAAGTGATGCTATGTATGGTGGAAGCTTAACAGCGAGTTGCTTCCAAAAAACACTATTCCTACTGTCAAGTACGGGGTTGCCTATGTACTCATATGGGGCAGTACATCCAATGGTGTGGGAAGTTTAGTGTTTATTGATGGAATCATGTACAAAATTCAATACTTGAATATTCTGAAAAATAATTTAAAGCAAAGTGCTGAAAATTTGGGTTTAGAATCAAGTTTCATTTTTCAACACAATAATGATCCTACGCATACAGTAAAAATTGCTCAATTGTGGCTGTTGTACAACTGTAGAATGCAGTTACACACTTCACCACAATTGCCTACTCTCAACATTATTGAAAATTTATGCTCACAGTTGGAAAAATCTGTTTAAAAGCCTCATATCATGAGCAAAGATTATTTAAAAACTGTTTTAAGAGAATCAATTAAGAGAAGATTTTAAATCACAAGCGAAACAACTCAAAATCTGGTAAAATCGATGCCACGCAGTCTGGAAGCACTCATTAATTCAAAAGGGTGTGCAACCAAATATTGGTTTGTCTTTTTATGTTTTCATTTAAAAGTTATGCCAGGTGTATACTTAATTTTGTGACTTAATATATAGTAATTTCTGCTTAAAAATTATATAAACGGGTTTCATACTTGTTTCCACATCAAGTACATTTCTTAAAATATATTTTATCACTTGGATATATATTAATTTTATATAAATATTCAGTATTACTTTTTTTTTAATACTTTTAATGTCGAAAAAGGAAGGTGTATACTCAATTTTGGACACCACTGTATATTGACCTTATATTTTTTTCAAAATAATTATAAACTAGAAAAGATATACCTTACTTATCTTTGTATAAATCTGATTCAAAATTATTACAAACAAATAATGATATTTTTGAAATATTAGTAATAATATTATACTGATATGTACTTAAAAACAATTGATATTAAAATTTACAATAATATTTATGAGCAGAGGAAAAAGTTTAAGCTTTTCTCTTTCATCATAAATAAGGTACCTTTCTGGAACAATAAGCTTAGTATATTAATTTTTAAAATATATATAATTATGTTTTATTTTATAAAATACTAATAGATAATTCTTCTAATATCATGAAAATTTAAAAACATTTCACAAAATATGCCTTAAGGTTAATTATTCTAATAATATACTTAAAAACAATTTAAAATATAAAACAGAATAGGAAATTAATAAATAAAATTCTCACTTTTTTGATTTATTAATTTTGCATCATTATGGCCTAAATTTTAATTTTACAAATAATGATTTAATTATTAATTTTGATTTCTCGGTTGAATTACTTATTACATGTTATAAAAAAAATTTAGTAAAAATCTTTTACTTATGTAATTTTGAACTTTTGAATATAGAGAATGTTCACCATATTTTAATCTTTCATTTAAGCATGAATTCTTCTATTTAGACAACATCATTAAACCATATTCTTTGCAAGCACGATGGTGTTTTCTTAGAGCAAGGTTTTAATTTATTTTCTTAGATTCATTTTTATTTATTTAAAATTAATTATGTTCATTTTTTTCCAGTAATAATTAGATCTATTTATTTATGCTTTAAAATATTTTTTTCTGGTAATTTCAATTCCCTGCGTTCAATTTGAATTTTGGTTTTTACCCAATTTTTATAACGCATGCTTAGTGGGACAATTTGGTCTTTGATTCGAGAATAATCATGCATCACAGGCCCAAAATTTCCTATGAATATATATATATATATATAGGAAAATTAAAAAGTCTTGACTTAAGAAATAACAAACAGAAAGTGAAGGGGGGAAACATAAGCACATGCACAGAAGGAGAAATCCACATTTGTCATTGAAGACATAATTGAAATTCAAAATCATTATTAAAAGCAACAATTTTGATTTAATATTTAAATTTTTACTACAATTTTCATAATAAAGAAATTAATTCCTTTTAGAATTTTAAGATTTAATGAAACATTAACTTAAATTTATACAGTAAAGTAATAAAAAATTACAAGTTTCAATAATGCTATCTGTAGATGCAACATCATAAATATAATAATTTTTTTGTAAAAAGAGTAAAATGATCGCAAGATTTCTGCTTTCATAAGATCTAGAAGTCTTTCATCTTCCCTATGCTGGCATAAAAAAGTTAATTCCTAAAATCCCAGCACTTTTTTTATGTGTAGTGGTTATCTATGGGGAATACAAGGTAATATGGGTTGACTTCCATAAATAGTAACATTCTGTAATTTAAATATTGTTTATATCCTAAATTACAAATAAACTTTCCAAAATGTACTTGAGCATACTGAACTTTAAATATTCAGTAGTCAGAAAAGAATGATATTGTTAATTTTTACAATTCACAACCACAATTGGATAAAATTGGATATCACTGTTAAAAGCTAACATCCATAAAAAAATTCTCAGTACACATTCCATTGCTTTAGCAAAATTACTCGAATTCAATTGATACTTTAAATAACCAAGTGAAATCATAAGAGGACCATAAAACAGGTTACTTCAAGCAATCCATTGTCAGCAAAAAATTTTAACTTTTTTTTTCCAAGTTTCCTCTTACATAATTTTGTGGATTAGTTTTCACTTAAGACTTATTTTATTTGCATATCAATAAAAAATATTTCTTAATTGATATTGTTCATTCAAAATTTGATCAAAGAATTCGTGATATTTTTATGTTCTTCAACATTGCATGTAAGTGGGTTGATAATTTTAAATTATAAACTTATATTATAGTCATTTAATGCTTCCCTATTTTTAATAGAAATTTCAATTTCCATTATTTCCTGAACTACTGGAGTTGAAGAAGACTATAGATGAGACATGAAGAATATAAATAATAGTAAAGATTAGTGAAGAAAATAACGGCTCAACTTGATTCGGAATGGAAGAACAACTCAACTTAACGAGCATAGCAGGAAGAACACGAGGCGAGTTCGAGGAACAACTCAACTTGACAAGGAGAGAAAGAACGGAACGCTAGACGGGTCGGGTGAGAAGAAAGCAAGAAAGAGGAGAACAATGGCGAACGAACTAACCATGTCTGACAATTTTATAGATGTGTAGCATTATCTTAAATGTTGTGTTTCGTGCTGCATTAATGTCTAAATTTAAGTTTCGCAGCTAAAAAAAAGTCTGGATTAACTTATTATTTTCTATTACAACCACTCTCACCGCCTTACAACCACCCGATGGAATTGGATTACATTTTACTGGCGCAGTCGGAAGGATCGTATCAGGTAAGAGCTTTCATATATTTTGTGTAAATGCATGCTCCCATTGTTTACTATTTTAATTGTCTGGGCGAAAATTATTAAAAGCATAGAATTGAAGGTTTGTTCCATCCCGGAACGTAAAATTATATATCTCGTCAGAGAAAAGAGAATTTTCCGCCAGGAAAAATAGAATAAATTTCTCACCAGA